>PVKM010035465.1:0-15143 GCA_004027735.1 Carollia perspicillata | reverse complement strand
TTTTTTTTTTTTTTTTTGTTTTTTGGTGCCAGGCAGATTTACCTTTAGATATGTTCTTATGATGTTTGTTTTAGCCTTTGCTGCATAATAATTCTGGGTAACAAATACTCCGAGATCTCATTGCCTAACGACCACATTGATTTTCCCACTTGCTCGTGTGTTGGTTGTGCATGCTTTGGTTTACTTGGGCTGGGCTAGGCTAAACACCATGCTTCTGTTTGGCTTCAAGTCTGTTCCCCACGAACTTATTCTGGGGCCCCGGCTGAAGGGGCAGCAGTTACCAAGGGCATGCTCCCATGGTGGCAAGTCACGGCGGCATAAGAGGGCAAAGCCTCTTAAGGCTTTGGCTTCTAACCGCTATGCTGTCACTTCTGCAGACATTGCATTGTCCAACAGAAATCACGTGGCCAACCTCAACATCAGTGAGGTGGGGAAGTATACTGGGGCCATTCCAGTGGGAGGTACTGTAAAGTGACGTGGCAAAGAAGGAGGACACATGACCCCACTAAAATGGAGTGAGGCCCTGGGAGTGGTGCTTTACTCTTCCACGGTGGTAGAGAATGAATGAGAGGAAAGAGGGAAATGTGGGCCAAACCAGCCTTTTGGGAGCTTGCTATGCCTAGGCCATCTGGGTGAAGAATCATACACATTTTGCCCAGGGACTAGCCTAGACCTCAGAAGGACTATAAATTAGCCTGGCATGCTCTGACTCCTGGCTTGCCCAACGTCCCTTCATGTTCATTCGCTGTGATGGGGGTCCTGGGAGTTCTGTTCATTGGTGGGAGGAGCAGAGTGACGGGCTGGGTTTCTTCTGGTCAACAGTTGTGACCTGACATGCTGCCCAGTGTGGTGGCAGGGCAATGATAGGTAGAGAAAGAAGGAGGGCCAAAGTATCCAGGGAGACCAGGGGCTTGGCTTCCCCTTTGCTTAGTCACCTCCTAGCATAGGTCTTTGGGAAGTCAGTGTAAACCCCACTTTTAATAGTGACAGCTTATCATCAGGACCATCATGTGTCCTGTCCCTGTCTCTGTAAGGACCCTGGGTCTTAGTTTTCAGAGCTCTCCTATTATATCTGAAGAAATGGGCCTTGGGAAGTTAGGTGACTTCTCTTCAGCTACCTGTCTCAGGTCCAAACTAGGTCAGCCAGTTCCCAGTGTCGGGCTTGTGTTCACACCTTTGAGTCCCGGCACAGGCAGAGTCGTGGCTGCAGGCACCACAGTGCATCCCTGCCCTGTGATGACGGAGCGTCCTTCCCTGAAGGAGCCCGGGGAGTCTTGTGCCGCAGTGGGATGCCTCAGGAGGAGCAGAAGGGGACTTTTCGCACTGTGTCCTTTTGTTGGTGAAGAGCTGCTAGACCCTGAGGAAGAAAAGGCTCTGACCATTATGTGAAAATGCACTGAGCATAGATGGAGACTAAAATCCTGTGGAGCCGAGGGTGTGGGAAGACGGACACTGTCACACATGCTGTGGGTGGGATTATACATCCAGCAGAGTTCTTATTGGAGAATAGTTTGGCAGTGGGGATAGTTCACCTACAGGTAAATAAAGTTCAATTGAAAGTGGTTTAAAATAGTAAGGGCATTTATTATCTCCTGTAAACTAGAAGTCCAAAGTTAGGGTGGTTTGCGGGTTAATTAATGGAAGACCAGATGCATTTCCTCTTAGTCCTCAAGCTTGTCTCGTGGTTCCAAGGTGGCTGTAACTTCACCAGCCTGTGTCCTCATCCACAGCCATATCCAGAGGCAGTGAAACCCTTACTAGGAATCCTCTGCAGAACTTTCATGCCCTTTAGGCAAAAACGGTTCCAATACCCACACCTAAACCAGTGACTGGCGTGGGGAGATCAGGCTTTTATAGCTTGCTTAGAGCAAGCTTGGGCCTAGATAGGGGCCCGGCCTTCCCTGAAGCACATGGGCCCCGAGAGGAGGGGACAGTCCTGGAGCTTTGCTGGCCGGGGGACACTGGCAATGGTAATAGGTAGCCACTGGTGTCGGTCACAGCATTATCTTTCAAAATTAAGAGTATACCTAACTCAGCCCTCCCGTAGTCAGGAAGTTATCTTGTGAATATACCTGTACAAGTGTGCTGGCACACATACAAAGGTGTTTATTGCAGCATTATAATAGCAAAATACTGGAAATAACCTAAATATGTCCCAACACGGAATGGTTAAGTATTAAATTATAATCATATTATGGAATTAGGCAAATATGTAAGTACTGATAAAGAAAAATTTTACTTTTTAAGTATATTTTATTGATTATGCTATTACAGTTGTCCATTTTTTCCACCTTTTTATTACTCTCCACCCTGCAAGGCTCCTCCCACTAGCATTTCTCTCTCCTTAGTTCATGTTCCTGGGTCGTACATATAAGTTCTTTGGCTTCACCATTTCCTATACTATTCTTAACCTTCACCTGTCTATTTTGTACCTACTATTTAGGCTTCTTATTCCCTGTACCTTTTCCACCATTCTCCCCCAACACTGTTCCCACTGATAACCTTCCATGTGATCTCCATTTCTGAGATTCTGTTCATGTTCTAATTGTTTGCTTAGTTGGTTTTTGTTTTTAGGTTCAATTATTGATAGTTGAGAGTCTGTTATCATTTTACTGTTCATAGTTTTTGATCTTCTTCAATTTTTTAGGTAAGTCCTTTTAACATTTTATATAATAAGGGCTTGGTGATGATGAACTCCTTTAACTTGACCTTATCTGGGAAGCACTTTATCTGCCCTTTCATTCTAAATGATAGCTTTGCTGGATACAGTAATCTTGGATGTAGGTCCTTGCCTTTCATGACTTTTAAATACTTCTTTCCAGCCCCTTCTTGCCTGTAAGGTTTCTTTTGAGAAATCAGTTGATGGTCTTATGGGAACTCCTTTGTACGTAACTGTCTCCTTTTCTCTTGCTGCTTTTAAGATTCTCTCCTTATCTTTAATCTTGGGTATTTAATTATAGTGTGCTTCCTTGGGTCCAAATTCTTTGGGACTCTCTGAACTTCCTGGACTTCCTGGAAGTCTATTTCTTTTGCCAGATTGGGGAAGTTCTCCTTCATTGTTTTTTTCAAATAAGTTTTCAGTTTCTTGCTCTTCCTCTTCTGGCTGTGATTTGGATGTTGGAACGTTTCAAGTTGTCTTGGAAGTTCCTAAGCCCCTCATTTTTTTCTGAATTCTTGTTTCTTCATTTTGTTCTGGTTGAATGTTTATTTCTTCTTTCTGCTCCAACTTGTTGATTTGAGTCTTGATTTCCTTCCCTTCACTGTTGGTTCCCTGTATATTTTCCTCTATTTCACTTTTTGTAGCCTTCACTTTTCCTACTATTTTGTGACCATACTCAACCAATTCTGTGAGCATCCTGATTACCAGTTTTTTGAACTCTGCATCTGATAGGTTGGCTATCTCTTCATCGCTTAGTTCTGTTTTTGGAGTTTTGATCTGGTCTTTCATTTGGGCCATAGTTCTTTATCTTGGCACACCTGTTACATTGTAAGGGGTGGAGCCTTAGGTGTTCACCAGGGCAGGGCAACCCATGTGGCTGCATTGTGGCGCTGTATGTGGAAGAGGGTCAGAGAGGGATAAAGGGAAAAATGCTGCTTGGTTGGCTCTCGCCCCATTTTCAGTCACTTCCCCAGCTGCCCACAAGCAAATTGGGCCCTTCTGGTGCTTATTCCCAGGTAGGGGTACTTGTGTACATTGTAGGACCCTGTGGGTCTCTCCAGTGAACTCTCCTGTGAGGCTAGGAGTTTCTCCCGCTGCTGTAGTCCCCAGAGATTTTCACAGCCAGAGGTTTTGAGGCTTTCCTTACCCGTGCTGGAACCCTGGGTTGTATGGTCTGTCTTGCTCTCCAGTTGTTCCTCCCAGTTTGTCTGCATGCAAATGTGGGACCACCCAGTCTGCCAGCTCCTGCCTTGCCATGCATCCTTCCGCCCTGGCTGCCCATCTCCACCCCTCTTACCAGTCTGGATGAATGTTTCTTCTTTAACTCTTTGGTTGTCGGACTTCCATACGGTTCAATTTTCTGGCAGATCTCATTGTTTTTTGCTTTTAAATTTGTTGTTGTTGTTCTTTTGGTTGTGTGAAGAGGCACAGTGTATCTAACTATGCCCCCATCTTGACTGGAAGTCTTGATAAAGAAAAAATTTTTAAATATACTATAAAGTGCTCTTTCTTTCTTCTCTCTCTCTCTTTGCTTTGAATGCACACCTTTATTACATGAGCTAAGATTAGAGGGAGGAGGATTAGCTTGTCTTTCCAGGCCTTGGTTTTCCTTAGATAGAATCCCAGCTCCTTGCCCTCTAGCATATAACCACCTGCATGGCCACACTGGCCTGCTCTTAGAGCGACACACGCAAGAAGCTTGTCTGCTGAACCTGCTCCTCTGGAAGACTGCGGATTGTGGCGTTGTTTTTGCCCTTTCTCATATTTCTTCTGAATTTTCTTTGATCACTTTTTTATTTAAAATCTCCTCCTCCTCAGGAATTGCTTGGCCCCCTTCTCGTGGCCCAGGGGCAGTACCTAGTGGGACTCATACCACTGTCAGTACCGTGTGCTGTCAGTGAGCACAGTGCAGTTTTTACTCAGGGCTTGATGTGGGCCAGTTTGTTGCTGGGTGCATTGTCGACAACATCAATAATCCTTGTTTCGTGTATACAACACTCTGAACCCCAGGAGAAGTTGTCCATGTCCGGCTTCAAGGCTTGGTACTTCTTGTTGCTTCCTTGTGGACTGTGTCTCTGTGCTGTGGGCCAGTCTGAGTGCTGGCAGCAGGGCGTTCTACCTCATATTTTCACTTTCTCTTGCCCCTGGTCTTGTGACGCTTGTGCCAGTTGTCCCCAGAAATGCCCATGGCTTGATGCTGGCTAAAAAGAGGTACTATTAAGTTTTTTTTTAAAGCAAAGTACAAAGTATATATTCTGAGATTTCATTTTTATTTAAAACTATCTTACTTCTTGATCGCAAATATAAATTTCTGGAAGGTGTCCCAAGAAATGTGGTTATTTGGGCTGTTGGGGTTGGTGATTTGGTTGGGAGGGACATTTTCTTTTTCACTTTGTGCCCCTCTTGACTGTTGGAATTTTATACAAATCATGGAATGTGTTACTGTTATAGTAAAACAAAAACAATAGGTATTTTCTAAGTGGTGCATGGGCTTAAGGAGAGGAAACCGGGCCCTCTGTGTGCACTATCAGAACCATGGTCGTGAGGGGATGGGCGTGTCATTCAGCTGTGTGGTATCAGCTGGAGGGGAAGTTGTGGAAGAAAAAAAGTCCAGGAGTGAAATAAGGTCATTTTTTATCTCCTGTGGTACCTGGCACAGTGATTTACCCATAGCAGAGTCAAATGTACATTTGAGGAGTGAACGGCTGTTTCGGTCTAGATCCAAAAACAGCTTTATGAAGTGTCAACCAAACAGTTCAAGTCAGCAAGAAGGTAGATTCTGCTGGTGAAATTCTGCTG
Organism: Carollia perspicillata; assembly: GCA_004027735.1. NCBI lineage: Eukaryota > Metazoa > Chordata > Mammalia > Chiroptera > Phyllostomidae > Carollia > Carollia perspicillata. The sequence continues at coordinate 9,685 of PVKM010035465.1, read as the reverse complement.
GTTTATTTGTAGATAAAATATGGCTGCTGTTTCCTATTTTTTCCTTGAGCTCCCAGAATCTACTTCATGTCTAAGAATCAATGTAGTTTGCAGCTTTCTATTCATCGTCCACCTCATCCTGAGGGCTGCTGTGCCGAGTTCTGGATGAGAAAGCTGAACAGGGTTTTTACAGCTAAGGGTGAGAGCAGAGACAGGAACGCCATAACGTGTCAGCTGTGTTTGTCTTTGTGGCTTCAGTGGAGAGTTACCTAGAAGTTGTAAAGTTTGTTAAGGACAGAATGAGCAGTTATTTCTTTAAGCAAAATAAGGTTCTTTGATACCTGGACTAATCAGAAAATTGCTCTTAGTTATGTCACTCTGACAGTAGAGAAAAACCACAGTTAATAGTAGTGAGTAGGGATTTTTTATCTGATTTTTGGCCAGTGGTGGTGGACAAGAATGAATGTGCCTATTGGTGAAATGAAAGAATTATACGTAGTAGCATTTTCAAGCATAATTGCCTTCCACGGAGAAAAAGCAAAGGCAAATGAGCAGTAAAAAAGCCTTTTTATTAGAGAGGGTGGGAGGAAAGGGGAGTGGGGTGCTGCCCTTATGTTGTGCTGATATTCTTCATAATTCCTTTGCTCGAGGGTGCTCGCTTTCTGAGTCTGAGTCTTGTAGATCAAAGAATGTTGCAACTGACATTTCCATTGGGTTGCTTTTAACGTTTATACCCTTGGGTTTTAGCATTTAGCTCTTCTGTAATGGCTACCGGATGCCCACTCTGTTCGGACAATGATGATATCATTGAGCTATGGTAAGATCATTTCCTTTGGAACAAAATGAAAAGCTTTTTGTGTTCACAATTGGAGGAAAATATAAACTTTTAGTAGGCCTCCTCCGCTACAGGTTGAGAAGAGCCCGCGTTTGAACACCATGCGCTTTGCAGCTCAGCCGTGCTGTGGGGAGCTTCCAGCAGGTTTTCAAAATACAAAAAGCAAACGTGGCTTTTCACTGTGTGTTTTTAAAACAGGTCCTTAGAAATGTTTGAAAGAAGAGTGATGGATCATTGGTATATTCTAGTGTGATTTAAATTATGAGAGAGAGAGAGGGAGAGAGGAAGAAGGAGACCGTGTTCATTTGACATGATCTTATCGCACATCCTTCTCTGGTTTTAGACGGTCTCTTCTGTATCTGTAAAGTATGAGATTGAATAGTACAATTTTAGACAAATTCTGTATCTACATCATAAAATACGATAAGAATTAATAATAACACTAATACTGTATAGCACTCAACAGTACTTGGCACTGTTTTAAGCACTTAATGTTTATTAACTCATTGAGTCCTTACAACAACCCTGTTATTTTCCCAATTTACAGTTGAGGAAACTGAGGCACAGAGAGATTTGGTAACCTGCCCAGGGTGACATAGCTAGTATGTGGTGGCTCTACGTTCAAGTCCAGGCAGTCTGTCTTTCCTGAGTTGAAAGCAAATTAAAATTTAATTGAAGCAAAAATGTATGAGGCATGAGTCATTTTTAAATGTGCAGGTTAATCTTCTAAATTGGAGACTATCCTATCAGTGCATATAGTACCTAATTTTACTAAAATAATCTCATATAATCTAAATTCCTTGCTTCACGACCAACATGTTAAATTACACAGTAAGCATATATTTTAAAAATTATTTTAGATGTAAATCTGAAATACATTAAAAGGCAGTAAATTTAGCTAGTCAACATAAAAAACTTTTAACAGAGAGTTTCTTGTCTCCTCTCTTTCCTGAGGGAAGAAAGATGAGCTCTTTCAGTTCCCAAATGACTCCTCAATTTAAAATGAATGATTCCACCAGAATACAATATTCTTTCTCCTCTTTCAGAAAAAGCAGCTGCTGCTGTCAGAGGCTGAAGTCATTTTTCTCTTCGATAGTGCGTGATTAATCCTGATGTGTGACTCTTGCCAGTTTCCTTTCTTTGAAACCTCAGCAGCAACAAAACTAGCGATTCACCTTTGTCCTTGAAATAAATGCCGTGGTTGGTGTCCTACACAGACTTCTGACTGCCTAGGTCACAAGCCTGCGCTTCTGGCCTCACGTGATAGATGAGAACAGGGACCAGGAGAGATGGTATCAAAGTGGTTAAGCGCGTAAAGCTGAGAGCACTGCCTGGCACCTAGAAGACAGCTCCCCACTATTGTTATGTATTGTGCTTTCGCCTGGCGCGGGGCACTGGGTTCCACACTTTACATGCATTGCCTAATTTCATTCTCATCACATTTCTGTCAAGTGGGTGATGTTTTTGTTTCTCTCCCCATTTAAAGATGTAGAAACAGAAGCTTAGAGAGGTTAAGACGTTTGCCCAAGGCCATCAGCTAGCTAGTAAGTAGATAGAGCTGTTGTGTAAACCCAGTGTTTTTTTTTTTTTTTTTTTTTTTAGGTAGAAAGGTGCAGGAATAGTAAGTGTACAGAATCAGAAGTTTCTTTGTGCTTCCTCCCAGTCATATTGCTCAGCAAACATAACCCCCATCTTGTTTCTATCACCATAGGTGAATTTTGACTGTTCTTGAACTTCATTAAAGATAAAATCATATTCATACAGTACATACCCTTTTGCGTCTGAATCCATCCATGGATTTGCATGTAGCAATAACTTGTTCTTTCTCATTGTTAAATATATGCCACATTTCTCATTGCGTATTTTGTTGTATACCTTGATAATTGATTAACTACTGTCAATGGGTTTTTGGATTGTTTGAGGTTCTTGGCTGTGGTACATTCTTGTATATGCACGTAGATTCTTTGGTTATGTATCTAGGAGCAGCATTGCTGGGTCATCATATATGTGGAACGGTGGTCAACACTGTGAAACAGTTTTCCAAGGTGGTTGTACCAGTTTACACCCCCACCTAGCAGTGCGTGAGTTCCAGGGCTCCAGTGACAACATTTGGTACTGCGTGTCGTCTTCACTGAGCTGCGCTGGTGAGCGTGTGGTGGGACTGTGTTGTACCAAACTTGGTCTGCCTCAGTAGGTGCTTATCGTAAAACATTTGGGAAGTACAAGAAAGTATAAGATGAAAATTAGAAACTGTTTTCCGTTCTGTGATTAAGTCATCTGCCACATAACATTTCGGTGAACAATGGATCACGTATACAATGGTGGTCTCATAAGATTATAATCGAGCTGAAAAATTCCTATAACCTGGTGACATTGTAGCTGTGATGAAGTCATAGTGCAGTGCATTACTCATGTGTTCATTGGGATGCTGGTGTAAACAAATCTACAGCACAGCCAGTTGTATAAAAGTAGAGCATATGCAATTATGTACGGGACATGATGTTGGGTGATGATAGTGACCATGTTACCTTTCGTATTATGTATTTACACATTTGTCTATGTATTTACTATATTTGTTGTCATTATGTAGAGTGCACTCCTTCTATTTATAAAAACGGGTTGGCTGCCAACAGTGTGTCATATTTGTCATATTATGTCAGCAGCACCCTCATACACAGATCTCATGGTAATTGCATCTCTCGATAGTGGCATTTCTCGTGTGCTCAATTTAATCTCATGTTGTTTTGCACAAAGAGCTGTACAGGCTTGTAGCCTAGGAGCGGTAGGCTGCACCAGATAGCCTAGGTGTGCATTAGGTTGTACCATCTAGGTTTAAGTGCACACTATGATGTTCAGATGATGATGAAATCTCCTACTGATGCTTTTTTTGGGAACGTATCCCCATTGTGAACTGGCATGTGACTGTAGAGCTGTTAATATTTGGGTGTATTTGCTTTTTTTCCCACAGTAAGTATGCGTGAACATGTATGCTAAATACAAAGGGTTGTTTCATCCAAGATGAAAAGGGGTATTTTAAAGGGGATATTTTGGGTGTCCACATAATGAAATAGGAAAGCAATGAATGGAATGCCCAGGAATAGTCTTAGTGATGTTGTATGTGTGCATTGGATTGCTGGTTTCCTATTATATTTGGAGGAAGGAGATAAGGGGAAAGGAAACTAGCACTGACTGTGCGCCCACCATGCTCCGGGCACTGCGGTGCTTGGTGGTGATATATATATACCCTTGCAGAGTAGACCTGAGCGCTGTGTTCAAGTGTAACCTACGGGGCAGCCATGTTGTGTACGGCATGTTTGGAAAGTAAGCCTCTTTTGTACTCAGTAACTGAGCATGTTGGGAAACTGGGCTCATGTCATAGTGCGAATTGAGTTTCATTAAACTGGTGGTTGTTTGCCCAGTTGCTAAGGTACACGTACCTCATTGTTTTAACCCACTTGAGCATTAACACACAGGGAATGACACTTTGAATAGAACATATTTCATTACTTGGTGCATAGGCTTCATATTTTAAACAATTGTCCTGTTTCCTTCAAATGCATTCAGTCCAACTGCTTGTTGTTCAACACTGATTCCCATCTGAGAGTTCTAAGCGTAGTCCGTGTTTGAGAACTTTGCGTTATTGGCTGAATCTTCACGTTTTCTCTTAAGAGCAGAGGGTATGGAATCTTTCTTTCGAGGATTGTGGACTCAGGGTAAAGTTTTCTCTTGTGAGTGTAAGTTAATTTTGTGTGTGTGTGTGTGTGTGAATTACTTTTAAGAATAATGAATATTCAATCGAATGGCTTTTAAAAATAAAAACCAGAATTCGTAAAAACCTTATTCAGTAAATACAACTTAAGTAAAAACAATAACTTACCGTATTTTTTTTTCCACACGACGCACCTAGGTTTTAGAGGAGGAAAATAGGAAAAAAATTTTGAAGCAAAAAATGTGGTAAAATATTTAATAACATAAATAACATAATATTTCACCAATATAAATGTAAACAGAACTCAACAGCAGCATTAGCAACCATTATTCCTCCCAAATTTGTTGGGGGCTTGGTGGGGGATGGTGCATCTTATAGTCCGAAAAATGCGGTAATTACAGAACATGTTGGGCAATTAGATATTTCATCTTAGTTCATTTTTTCTGATTTTTGACGTTTATTTGAGTAGTAAGACTAAATATTTAGCTTTTAAGTCAAAATTTCAATAGGGCCACATTTCCTAGACACTGAATAAAATTTGCCATTTTCATCCTTACTGATCTTATTGGTCGTGCGGTGACATCTTCAGAGGCTCTAGGTGCGTACGTCTCCTCGCTCCTCCACGAAGTAGTGGTGGAAATTGCTGGGCTTCTGATTCTCACGGCTGCTTTTTATGGTTCTTCATGTCGGCTTCTGTAAGCGATTCCTCATTTGCTTCCACAGAAGCTCATGCTTCTGTGTTATTGCTTTGACTTCACTTTGGGTTAGGAATCGTAGTTTCCAACTGCGTAGGCTGTGGGTAAGAAGGGCAGGAAGAAGGAAGGTGCTGTTGAGTTGCGTCATGTGCTGGGTGCTGGGTTCGAGACAGCCTGCTGCCTGAAAAGGAAGCCGTGGGCTCCCAGCGTCACTGTTTTGCATGTTCTGTGGCCGTTCCAGTTTCCATTTATTTTTTCTTCTCTATTATAATAATAACTCATTTGTAATCAAACTGAAGCACTATGGAGTGTGTGATTTCAATGGAGAGCACTGTCTCTCTGAGTTCCTGTGCTGGTCTATCACTCAAGGCCAGAAGCTCAGCCTCCTTTACCTGGACAAGGGCCAGTGACTTAAGCTCTAGTAAATGAAAGGTAAGTGTTGTGTGTAGGCTTAGGGGAACGTTCCAGGGGCTGACTTGTATGGACAACGCACCTCTTTTGCTTCTCCTCTGTCCTCTTTCCTCCTGCTTGGAACGTGGATACAATGGCTGCAATCCAACAGCCGTCTTGGACCCTGAGGGAACTGTGAAGATGGAAGCCCTGCTGTCAGTAAGTAGAGCCAGAGGAGGAGCCTGGATCCCTGTGGCTGTGGAGCCGTGATCCCAGCCCCAGACTGCTTACCTCCACCCTTCTTTCTTGGTGTTTAAGCCAGTTATTTCGTGGTTTCCAACATACGCAGCTGGACTTAACCTACCTGATACCCTGGCTGTGTCCCCCACACCAGCTTGAAGGTGACTTGTACCTAGTAGGTGCTTGGTGAGTGTTTGACAAGTTCAGTGCCCAGTGGCATTGAGGTGGGGAGTTTAAAGCTCCAGCTGCTCTGACCTCTGGCCTTCCTTCCTGCCTTAGATTAAATTTCTCACAGGGACCTTTTGTTTTTCCTATCCCATAGCCAGGAAGGTATTTCCCAGTCTCTCGTGCAGGGCTGCAGGGCCACAGGCTCAAGTATTTTGACAAGACAAGTGGGCAGTAGAACTGTGAGATTCCATCTGCGTGCATGCATCATTTCAAAGAAGAACCTAAGGGCTGGGCACTTTTCTGAATCTTCTCAAGGAACTGGTGGTGGTGGTTCGTATGATGTCAGAAAAAGCCACTATGGAATCTTTTGCTTTCATGTGGAGGCTGTACTTTCCAGAGCACCTGCCAGCAACTTGATGTCAGGGGAGTCTTTGGAAAGTGACTGTGAAGGAATCCTGATTGCCAGCTATTGACAGGGGGTCTGCCTTCTCAGTGGCAACCTCAGAGGTGGTCTTGGCCGGAGCAGCCTGCCCCTGACTCACACTGAGCCCTGCGGACCAGGCTGACACGCCCCTCTGTGAGGCCCAGGGCTACACGCTGGTTTCCTGGAAGCATTTAGGCTAAGATTCTGTCGCTAAGAAAACGATATTGTTTTTGCAAGCATGGACAAATGGGAGTGTGTTCAAAACTCTTTTCTCCCTCCAGAGTAAAGCTCCTTTCAAAGAAATATGGTGTTAAAAAAGAACCACCCCAAACAAAAAGCAAAACCTGGGAGGTGAATTAACTCTTCACTGATGCCAAGCAGTTTATTTCAAGATAGGTTTCATTGGCTACAGGGATTTGATGGCCTACCTCAGTGTGCGCCCACTGAAAGCAGGGTCAGTGGTGGACACACACCCTCTGCGGGAAGAAGTGAATTCCATGGCACACCCCGGTGGCTCACGATTGTTTGCTTCTCCTGGAAGTGATTATAGAAATACGCAATCCTTGAAAGGCAACATCTGGCTGGACAGAGGCAAGCTGGCAAGCGCTCAATCTAAATAGATGGAGGTGACGTGCCGAAGGAAAGAAGCAGCCTGAGAAAACGACCCTGTGAGATTTAGCGCCATGTCTAGAGAGCCACCCCTGTCCTCTCTGGGGCTCGACCTCTTCCCTGGAGCTGCAGATTACCCTGGTCTTTGTGCGGGACAGACGGGCAGCCCAGAGACCACCTACATGCCCCTTCCCCTTCTGAGGCTTCCACGAAGGAAATGTGCCCGCACACAGCACGGGTTGGCAGTTGGTGCCCGGAGCCAAGATGTTTGCTGTCCAGAGAGTGTCCAGAGAGTGTCCTGGGCCAGTGCTCTGCGGTCAGCCTTGACTTGTCCTCTGGTTGCCATGCAATTTGGGGTGTTGATTGAGACCGTTAGAAATGTCTCTGCCCCCTCAGTGCTCTCTCAAGGCAGCCACGTGCTTGTTCCTACTAACCACGCCCAGGGCCCCGGTACTCCACAGCATTGCCAGGAACGTCGCTCTGTTCTCTCCCCGCTGTGTCCTGCTGAGTTTGGAGTGGCTCAGCTTTGGACCTCTTAAAACCCCAGGGCAAGTCCCTTTTTTTTCTCTCCTACGTTGCATCTACCAGCTGGTAACAAAAACAGAACAGCATCTTCATGGATTTATGGCTATTGAGAGGGTTTTTTTTTCATAGCACGCAAGACATTTTCAAGTCAAGAATGCAGTTCTAATAAATCCAGTGAACCTGTCATGGATTTTCTGAAACCCAGTTTCTATGAAAGGCTATGGTAATAACTTTTTGAAGGAATTTATTGAAAATATGGGCCATTAGAGCAAGTTTTTGCAGAGGATGCATTTTCACATAAAAATGCTTTCTATAGCAGTTCTGTTCAGTTAGTTTGCAGCCCCTGGCTGTGGTTTTGCAGAGCCCTGCGGCCACACTTGTAAAGGCCTGAGTTTGACTCCACTTTGGCCTCTTTGGCTTTTGAGCACTCCGGGAAAACCAAATTTCTTCATAAGTCAAGAGCCATAGAATAAATTCCTGGAGGAACTCAGGAACAGCATGTTCTTTTCAGTAAATAGTCATACCATAACATGGATAAAGTCCCGCTAATCACATTTGGAGGGGTTCAAGATGGCCCTTGCTCGCCCGGATTCGAGAGCTTGGTTCAAAGAGCCGAAGGTCCTCGGGGGCCCTACATCCCCTGAAGTTCCACCCCTGCCACTTGCGTGCTGCACGACCTTCGACAAGAAGTCCCTTGACCTTTCTGAGCTTCAGCTTCCTTACCTGTACAATTATACTGCCTACCTCAGTGTCTTTTTTTATGAATCAATAAAGGCACATTGTATTGATGATTTAAAAAATTTTTTGTCCTCACCTGAGAACATTTTTTTTATTGCTTTTTAGAGAGAGAGGAAGGGGGAGAGAGATAAACACTGCTGTGAGAGAGAAGCATCGATTGGTTGCCTCCTGTATACATGTGGACCAGGGATCAAAACTACAACCTAGGTGTGCACCCGGACTGGGAATCAAACCCGCAACCTTCCGGTTATGGGATGACACTTCAACCAACTGAGCCACACTGCCAGGGTGTGTTGATGCTTTTTAGACTGTAAAGTGCTTCGAAATGTTAGTTATCAAGATGATGGTTCTTTTTTCCACTTTCCCCATTCCATTGCTTCCATTGACGGTGGAGACACCAACATTGTTGCTCCCACCATCTCTGGAGTGGACGTTTTCTCTCTCACACCACGCAGGGTACCTTGTCCTTCCCGTTCTCTGCCTTGGAGTGGGTCACCATTCTTTCCTAATCCTGACTTGGGAGCCATAATCTTTCCTTTTCCTGCTCTGAAGTAAGTGATTCTCTTTCCAAGTCTTTCTGTTTCGATTCTGCCTAGGCTCCTGTTTTCTGTAGCTTTCTTTGCTTTTTCATTTGCTATATTTAGGTCTTTCCTATTTTTTTAAGGGCATGTAGGGAAGGGAAAAGGGGATGACTCTGCTCTGCTGGGGAAGGGCTGGGAACCCCTGAGAAAGTGATCCATTAATCTGACTTCTGTGTTCTTTCCACATTCCCCTCTCTTAGCCTGGACTTGGCCCCTACCCCCAGGGTTCTGAGAAGACAGGAAAGCCTTTAGGAGACGTTGACCATTTTTAACCCTGTGGGGCTACAACTTACATTTAATACAAATGCTGTTCATTCATTCATTCATTCACTCATTCAATACAGATACTTACCAAGTGCCCACTGTGTGCCAGGTCCTGCATTAACCCTAAGGATATGGCAGAGTCCTAAAGAAGGGATAGCACAGCAAAAGTCCCGCTCATTGCGGGGTGTATTGCAGTGGGGAGACCTAGTGGAGGAGAAGCCAATCAACACACAAAGACGTGTCAGTGGGGGATAAGACCTTCAGAGGGACATATGCCAAGATAAGGTGGATTGCGAAGGATGGTAGGAATGGTAGATAACCCTGCTGTATGGGGGTGGTCTTTTCTGTGAGATGGTCAATATCAAGTTGAGACCTGAAGGAAAGTTTAGAGTATGGCTGCCCGGGGGGAGGGCATTGGGAAAGGGTGCCCTCAGACACTAGGCACAAGGGCAGCAGGGCCCTGGCATGTTTTAGGAATTGCAAGGAGGCCAGTGTAGCTGGAAGGGAGTGAGTGAGGGGGAAGTGTTT
>PVKM010035464.1:0-15165 GCA_004027735.1 Carollia perspicillata | reverse complement strand
CATAGATGGGCATCCTCTCATTATGTCCTCACATAGCAGAAGGGGTGATGGATCTCTCTGGGGCCCCCCTTTTATAGTATTTCAAACATTATTTTAAACTTTTTTCAATTATATTTGACGTTCAATAGTATTTTATATTAGGCTCAGGTGTACCACATCACAGTTGCACATTTGTATCATTGAAGAAGTGATCCCCCTGGTAAATCTAGTACACACCTGGAGGCAGACGTAGTTCTTATGTTATGTAAAGTTGGTAGTTACAAAAGAGTCATTGAGATCTAAAGTAAAGCTGCTGGGGTCCCTACCATAAGGGCATTAATTCCATTCATGAGGGCTCCACCCTCATGACTTAATCACCTCCCAAAGGCACCGCCTCCAAATACCTTCACATTGGGGTTAGGATTTTAACATATGAATTGAGAGGGAAACAAACATTCAATCTGTGGCAGAAACCTTAAGCATGAAAGTAAACAATCAAATATGTACGTCAGGAAGATCCTCCCCCATGCCTTGTAAAGAAGACACTGACAGAGAGGCAAGACCGGAAGTAGGAAAACGGGCAACAATTGACCTAATGTTAGAAAGAAATGATGGTGGTCTGAACCAAAAGAATGAGAATAGGAATAGAGAAAACAGACCAAAGAGATGCTACAAAGAGAATCATTGCCAAACAGAATTTTGGCTGCACAGGAGATTTTAAATTCTAATATATTTATGCAACAGTACGTGCTGAGCATCTCTTTTCATAGCATGCAAACCGTCACCTGGAATCTAAGACTCAAAGAAATGAATTAAATTAAATTAATTAAGAAATTAATCAAAGGTCACACAGATAATCACTGACAAAACTGAGTCTAAAATAGTTCTGCCATCCGGTGATTGCAGTGCGATGTTTTATATGTAAGAATGCTCCAGTTATTTCAATAAGATGGATTTATAGCCATCCATCTAAAATGATACCAAAGTAAAGTTTTGAACTACAATATTTAGAGTGAGCTTAATTCTGATCCTTAGAATTCAGTTTAGAAATATATAATTTGGTTGGCCACCTTCCCTCAAACGGTTTAAGTCCCTTTGAACTAGTCTGTATGTCTGATTGCATCTCCAACCAAGAGATGAATACTGCTTGCCAGAGCCTACCTGCAGCCAGGCCAGTCCATTCCTAGAGACACTAGCAAACAAATTTATCACCCACATCAACCTGCTGCCATGAATGGAAGGTTACTGAAATAATGACTTGGAGTACCAAAATCATGAATAAAATATAGAATCTTCACTGCAAGTTATAAAGTTTTCTTATGAAGTCTGAAGACTAAATGTGCTCTCAAAGGGAACGTTCCCACCTCGGCTGACAAACGACAATGATGACTTAAAGAGGTGAGAAGAGCAGATTAGCACCTTCGGTTTCTGTTGGCCTTGTATCAGTTGGATCCAAATAAAATGTGTTAATTTTTCTGCGTTTTCTCAGAGTTCAGCTGTGAAAATGGAGGTGTCTTATGGAACAAAGATAAAAAAGTGAAGATGAAATAAGTCCTTTCAAGAGACAAAAAATATATAGCAAATGAAAAGAGAAAATTTTTTGTTAAAATCAAATTCTTCAAGATATATTTTTAGTTTGCTTAGAGAGAATGAGGCATGGAAACTAAGAGGTAACTTGCTGAGGTTATATATGGTGGGTGCAAAAAAAATGAAGTATTGTCCTATAAAAAAGGGGATATTGGTGTCAAGTTTAACATATAGAATATATGTTTAGACCTCTGGGTTGAATTACCTAGGTAAGCCTTGATGAAGCCATAAATATTTTTTAGCAGTTCTGCCAAATCTCTCCAAATTCAGTCATAATTTAAACAGGACAGAGAAGCTAGAAATGCCCAAAGGCACCAAGTCTTCCTGAAAGGGTTCAAAGTAAGTAGACACAGACTGACCCTTGACGAGCACTGCGTGGAGGTTTCATGCACAAGAAGATTCCCTTGAGGTCAACCTGACCTCTGGGGCACTTAAGAGGATCTGTGGTGCTTCATCTGGGAATCATTTCTTTTGTGTACAAGTAAGTGCTAAGTAGATTTGGAGTTACAGAGGTAGCGAAAATCCAGTTCCATATTCATTTTGAATGTGTGATTATTAATCTATGAATTGGTGCCTCTGTGCTTAGTAAAGAAAAGAATCATGCAAGTAAAATAATCATGTGCGTAAGATAACAAGAAGAATTTTTATTTTTCTTTAGAGAACTTAGTGCTTGCAAGCACTTGGCAGCACTCATTCGTGCATCAACACAAAATATCAGGGTCTCCGCAGCCAACTCAAAGAGGAATGCCCAGTCTTACTCCTCACGGGAGTCCTAGCAACAGGCAGTAAAAGAACACTTGCTCTTGCTGACCTCTTCCTCAAAGGTTATGGATTAAGAAAAAAATTAGTCCTGACTCCTCATTTTAATTCAGGAAGAATTTATTTCAGCCCTTTAAGAGTTTGAGATTTTTATCTAGAGCTCATCATTTAACTATTTTATTTAATTTTTACAGCAACCCTAAGAAATGCGTGCTAACTTTCCTTGGTCTGAGAAACAAGATAGCTAGATCTGATAATTTATTTATTCACCAAGTATTTATTAGTTTGTTTTTTGGGGAGGGGTCACACAACAAGTAATTTGTAGCACTGGAATTATTGCCGGATATGGTGTTAGATTTTTTGAGTCACACAAGACTTTTATTAGAATCTCATGGTTTACTAACTCTGTGAATTGGGAAGTTTTCCTAAATTCTTTGAGACTCAGTTTAATCATGTATAAAATGGGTCTAACAATAGTACCTACTTCGTACCTGGTGAGAAAATGAGTGTAAATGGTTATAGTGTAAATTTCACGGAGAATTCTATGAGGCTTTCCCTTTACTGTATCCCAAGAGGAAGGAGACCCACTCTAGTCAGATCTGGTTTTACAGTTTGTTTTTAGCACTTTACCATTATGTGGAGTCACTTAGTAAAATGAAATAACCCTTGTTCCTAGTTTGACCTTGTGATCTTCTTTATTTCTTCATTGTACCTGAGTAGGAAGAATACCCAAGGTTCATTTGTGTTTTCTCTCTCTCTCTCTCTACCCCCCACCCAGCCGCCCCGCTCCCAGTCTCTCTTTCCCTACCACCATCACCCCATTCTCTTGAATCCAGGGCAAGGGCAAGAGGCCAATTCAGCTCTAGGTCCCGGGGAAGACAACATTCTTGATCTCTCCCTAGAGCCACTTCCTGTGCCCGCCTAATTTGTTTTGGATGCCCTTTCCTCCAACCAATGACAAAGACAGAAAACCCCAATTCGGACTTGGGGAAAGTAGCAAAAAGAGGTCTTAAATTCTTTTTCTTTCCAGGATATTTGATCTTAAATAGTTTAAGAAAGAAGCAATCCTCCTTAAGGCCCAGCTTAATTTCCTGAACCAAAGTCCTATGAGATAAAAGGTTAGTATGCTGTACTTCGAAATCTTCATGCACTGACTTCCCTCAGAGACTTCACACCAAGACGCAAGGCTGGACCAAGGCGGAAGTCATGTGATCTTTGCTGTTTGAAGGCCTAAGACCATCATAATAACCTTTCCTTATTATTTTAATATCTGCTATAATTATCGATTAACTATTTGCCACATTTTTAATTTCTATGATATGGGAGAAAACTCAGAAGTTTCTCTTAGCTACATATTTAGTGAGTACTGTCACTTATAGGATCAATGTTGCATAAAGACAAGTTAGTTTTAAATTACTCGTTCTTACTATAAAATAATTTGCAATGTAGAACATGTTAAGGAAGTATTTTCTCTGTATACTTTTATGTCATTGAAAATAACAATAGAGTATTTTTATAGTACATATTCAGACTTTTCAGTAATGTACATCAGCCTTTCCCCTAGTTAACCTTAAATAGTGTTGTATTGACTCAGGGCTTTTCTGACCTATACTCATTTCAATCTCAGCCTCAGTTTTCTTATCTCTGAAATAGGGGTAATGGGACAATGCTTATCTCCTAGCACTTGGAATTCACTAAGTTTTTTAAATGCTGTGTTTGAATAAGATGCTTTGGAGTAAGAGTTAAATGTGACTGAATGAAACACGAAGATGCAGTCTCACACTTAGACTTGAGTAAACAAAATAGTGCAGATATTCAGTTAAAGTCACCTTCTCATTAACAAAACTCTGCTGACACAAGCTCTGTTCTAATCATGGCAAACTTGATTTTATAACCAAGTATGAGCCTTACGGTTTTTTCTAGCAAACTGCAAGATTTCACAATATTACTTTTAGCAGTATAATCAAATGGCTATAACCCAAGACAGCCAAATGGCATTCTTCATATAAAGTCTTCCTAAATAATTATTTTTAAGAAGTTAACAGCTCCAGAAATTAAAGATACTCAGGAGATAAGATCTAATCTGATGGTGAAGAGATTCAAATGTCATCAGAAAAATAAAATCACTGAGTTGTTTCACATGTAACATTGGAGTTCTGAGATTGAGACAACTTTAATTTAACAAGCATTTATTAAATGCCCACAAATGGCAGACCAGAACTGAGCTAGACTCCAGAGATGCAAGAACAAATTGACCATGACTCCAGCCCTTAAGAATTCCCACTCTGGTGGGCAGAGTTGGAACTGTGGAATACATTGGTATTATACACACACACACACACACACACACATTACATATACATACATACATATATATATATATATATATATATATATATATATATATATATATATAATGTAATTCACCATATATGCATGAATCTGGAGAGTAAACTGGGCCTGGTTCAAGAGGGTTTTTATATGACATGTCACATATTTCCAACCATGCTTTCATAGTAAAAGAACTGATGTGAAACTGAGTAAACTGCTTGCGGTGTGGGGATTAAGCATTTACATCATGGATCTCATTGGATTGTTCCAGCAGACCTCAGAGGTAGATATTGTTCCCCTTCTACAGAGGAAGTAATAAAGGCTCTGTCCCTCATCACGTGCTGATATGTAGCAGGCCCAGGATGCATGCCCTGATACATCTGATTGCAGATCTTGGTTCCTCCTTTTGTTGCACCACATGGCCTCCCATTAAGAACATGAATACCAAGCTGTGTCTGAACAGTGTCTGAGCTTCTGGGAAAGGGAAGCCTGACTCCTGCTTCCACGGATAGCCATGGTAAGTTGATCAAATTGGCTACAGCAGAAAAGACAGCTAGGTGGCTTTGAGTGACTCAGAAACTTAATATAGGACCCTGCACTATAAAGTATATGAAAGAAGTTCGGTGCTAACAGAGGGTCCATGTGTACTAATTTGCCACCCTCTTTGCCCAGAGTATTGCATCCCACTAGAGTAACTCTAATTATACAAAGGGGTACAGCAACAGGAATCACACTTATGCACAAGATTGTGCATCACCTGAGTCACAACAGATTAAAAGATAGTAATCTGCATCTCGACTGTCTGTGTCTGGTTCACTGGTGTAAGCTTAGCACCTAACACAGCATCTTTACGCAACAGAGTTTCAATATTTGTTGAACAAATGAATGACAGCAGTATACAAAAATCCACTGCTTGTTTTGTAAATAAAGTTTTATTGGAACATAAAAGAAAAAGCCAAAAATCCATATGCCTCAATGCAAATTGCAAGCCAGGCTTTTCTTTCTTGGTCTGATGATCTGAGGCCAGAGGGCAGGCCTGAGAGCAAGCTCTGGAATCTGAGGGAGAAGCTCCAATTAACCTCCCGGGCACACCTACAGTCTTCCCTGTGAATTCAGTGTCTTCATGTAATTTCCCCAGGGCTCAGCTGCAGCACCTGTTCAAAGGGCAGCCTTGACGCTTGCCTCAGAATTTAAATGCACAGGGACCTGCATACGCTGTGCAGGTTCATCTGGTTTTATTATAAGGACTCACTACTTTCTCTCTATGCATATCTAGTCCACAGATAGCATAGATGAGTAAATGATGTAGTGCATTAGTGCAGTGATTTGGAATCTCTGCCAGCACAAGTTGTCTCTCCAGCCGCATCAATCCCTAAAAGTAAGTCTAATTATCATGTGAAGAAGCCGAAGACTCATCAGAGGATCCACTTGATGTGACTGGGGGATGGGAAGCGAGTAAGGGCAAGCCGACAGGAAGTTTGTGTTTGTGAGGAGAGATGTGTGTGTGCACTGGGGACTGTGTATTTGTCTCAGTGTGGTTAAGAGATATAAAGAGACAAACATGTCAGGAAGATGGAATGACGTGGGAAGAGCGCGGACCTCGATGACCAACAGATTCAAGGAACACCTTACCTCTAACCTTCACTTTGTCATATGACCTTACCCAGGCCACTTCTCTGTGTTTAAGTGACCTTACCCATGAAAGGGAACAGTTGCACATATCTTCATGGGTTATGGGAAGATTTAATGGAGAGAACTATACGAGTCAAATGACAAAATACTTGGCATACAGCTGGCACTCCACAAACAGTAGTGTCTTTGCTTTTTCTCCCTTCTGAAGGGGAAAGCATCCCTTGCAGTATGCTCCTTAATTTGGGCGCCTTTTCCTCCCCGTTCATCCTGAGCCATTTTGCCGTTACCTGCTCATTGAGAACTATGTTAACAACCCGAACAACCTGGGAGGCTTCTCTGGTTAGCTATTAGAGACATCACTCATCCTGTCTCGACTGTATCAGAGACGCTGACAAAGCCCCTACCATACAGTAATGCCATTATCAGTTAGGTTGTTAAAGTAGATTTGTGTGAAGATGGTCGTGACAGGCGTGGCTCCCATGTATGGAGCACCGCCTAGGGAGGCAGAGTTCCATGGCACAGTTGACTTTTGAACAATACACATTTGAACTGTGTGGGTTCACTTATATGTGGAGCTTTCTCTGTAAATATACAGGGGCCCTCCATATTCCCAAGATTCACATTCATGAATCCACACAACGGTGGATTGGGAACTTCATTTTCAATTTATGTTGGGAATCCTCGGAAACTGAAGGCCAACTATATGCATTGTTCTGTGCCACTTTATGTTAGAGACTAAAGCACCCTTGGATTTTAGTATCTGCTAGGGACAGGTTCCTGGGACCAACCTCTTGCAGACAGGGCTAACTAAAGGGAGAAGTCTAAAGTTTGGAGAAGTCTAAAGTTATTTGCACATTTTCAACCACACGGACAGTAGGCATTTCCTAACCTCCGTGTGGTTCAAGGGTCAACTGTAATTGGGAAAGTGTATTTTGGAGTCAGAACACCTATAAAATCTCACTGCACTACCTTCTAGCTATATGAAAGGCATTTATTTTACCTCCTTAAGCTTTGGTTATACTATCAATAATATGAAAATAAACGCATCATCTAATTTTTAGGATTTTTCTGAAGATTAAATATTTATGTAAGACAACCGTAAGTGCCGCATTTTTTAAAATTTTTATTGTCATACAGCTGATGCTATGGAGACTTTTCAAATGTAATCCTTCCATCCCAGTGCGGTTGAGGCAACTGGAATTAAGAGACATTGAGGAACTTTTCCTCAGTCCCTACACTACCATAATTTCTTTTTTGATTGTGACTCCCTCCATAAAGTAATCTCTTCCAACCTGCCTAGGGCAGGGAGGCCCCTGCAAGTGCAAAGCGAGCTCGACCAGGAGGTAGCAGAGACAGCTGCAGCAGAGGCTTCTCCACTTGTCAGCCACATAAAGGGACGATTCACTTCACCTCTCTGTAAAGGAGAAGGCTTGACAAGGTGTTTGCTAAGATCACTCCTGGCTCTGACACACGGATTCTATGTGAGGGGCTGGGAGACTTAGAGGAGTGCACCTCTCACGGGACCTGCGTGGGCCCAGTCGATGGCGATGACATTACTGGGATCGTCACCCTGCTTCCTTCAGTTTTCCATTCACGAGGATGGCCCTGTCATCCCTCTTCCCACAGGGAACTGAATGAGGTTCTCATTATAATTCAACTTCCTCATCTGGAAAAGTATATTCCTGAACACCAATCATGTTTCCATATGTACAAAGAATAATTCATTTCCTCTTTTTGTTTCCTTTGATTTGTCATCTCCAGTCTGGGTTGTCACGGGGTAGACTTCTTTGCATATTTTCAGGCCACATCCACTAAAAGTGATTACAGGAGTCAGGGGATACAAATCTCAAGATTATAAATATAATTTTGAATCTCAATTCTAAAAACAGACTTGGGTTGCAATACTTCTGGGGGAGGATCCCACTTTTATACTTAGGTAACATGCATAAAAATAGTGTTAGAGAAATTTTGTTTAAATTAAAATGCTCATCATCTTATCACACTGGTGCAGCTCTATTTATTGCCTTGCAATATTCAATATGTATTCATCTCATACTATGGGTCAGGCACTGTGCAAGAACTTTAAAGGACCTATCTCATTAATCCTTGGAGCACCCTAGGGGTACAAGAACTATACTTAACTTCATCTTACGAGTGGGAAAACAAGCATGTAATGTTTAAGGAAAAAAATCCCTGTGATCACACAGAGATAAATTGGGCCACATTTTTAACCCAGGCCTTACAGACTCTAAAGTCCAAGATCTAAGTGGCTGAGCTGTTCTGCCTTTACCTGTGGTCATTCATATTTTCACAGTTTCAACAATAGTGGACATCGCACTCTGCTGTTTCTGATTAAAATTTTCATAAACATTTTCTGGAATCACTTGAATTAATATTTAAAAGTAAAAATAATAGCAATCAACATTGCCAGACACTATTCTAAGTCCTTTACCATCACTCTTCTATTTGACCTTCAAAACAATGCTAGAACATAAGGAATTATGAATGTCTCCATTCTACAGATAAAGAAACAAGTTCAGGAAAGTTAAACACCTTGCCATGGTCCCAAAGCTTAGACGTGGCAGAGCCACAGTGTAAATTCAGATTGGCCTGAGTACAGAGCTCAAACCCTAAACTAAAGTAATACACTGAATAACATCCTGATAAAACTAAAATATTCTCAGTTCTCTAAAAGGTGTAGAGACAGTAAGGTGTAGCAAGACTACCTTTAAAGGTAGTATTTCTTTCCACTGTTACCTATCACTACTCAGAGACTCTGGGCTTTCAGGAAAGGCCCACGACCTCTGCAATACTATGGGTGAGATGAGAAGCAGGTCTGGTTGATAAGGCGCTTGTGATGAAACCACTTGCACCGCTGCAAACATTGATAAGGCCAGCGATGACCATTTGCATGGAAGTCCCCTCGAAACCAAGAGGAAGGCGGAAAAACATGTGATGCCTGCACTTTGGATCCTCGAGGATGTCATCTACCACCAAGCAAGCGGGCAGCTGTCGCCCATGGATTTCCATATGGTCTTGCCATAGATACCACTTTTCTCTATTAATAGAAATGGACTTCCAATCACCTTATCAAAAAGAAAGAGTCAATAAATACCCACTGGTGAAGTCTTGAGCTCCACAGAAAATATCTGTGGAAGAAACTGTAAGAAACACTCATGAAAATTTTAGAGGTGGGCTTTAATCTCTGTTACCTCCTAGGTATGTCACTTCACCCTCTGAATATCAGATTTGTCATCTATACATGTGTGTAATAATGTCCCTCTCAGGACTCTGTGGGGATTAATTGAGATAATCCACACAAGTCCTCTGGAATGCTTCTCACCCATAATACAAAAAGAACATAAATTGTGGGCCCTCATGCAGTACTCACCCTTCCTTGGGACACACACCCCTGAAATCAGAAGACATTCTAATCCAAAAAGCTGACTCACAGCTTGAAAGCTGCTGAGCTACCCAGTGGTGCTATACAGCCTGTATACGATTTTATGGCGAGACACACAGCCATATTCTTTGTAAAATCATTGGTTTAGAGCCTCCTGCCCAGCTCCCATCAATTTCCTTGTGCAGACGATAAAATGTAACAGAAGAGAGCTCAGCATTGCCAAGGCTTCAGACGGCAAAAGCTGGAAAGCAAAGTCCCTCTCAGCTGAATTCACTTACACATAGATTATGCTTAAACGCCGGTCATTATGCAGGCCTAGATAAGATTTCCAGATGTGCTCATTTGGGAGCCCAGTCCTGTGTGATAGAAGATGAGTAAGCTGTGTTTTCACTGATGATGAATGATCTCTTCACCCATGGAATAACTCCTGGGGAAGATAGGGAAGAGCATGTCTGGTCACCAAGAGGCTAATCTCCAGCATTTAGGCTCATGCGAAGCTCCTACCCTGGCTAAGGCAAGACCCTCATCCATCAGTGGAGGGAAAGCTCTATTCTTTACTACCCAAAGTTACTTCTAAGGCTTAGAGTGCAGGATGATGGGATGGCTAGAACTTTGCATCAAGCTCTAGTATTCCTTCTCCTTGCAAACTCTGAAGCATTCAAAAAACAAAATACTACCCTTTATCTCCTCTGCTACATTATATCCCAATAAGAACACTGGAGTTGTAATAGTAATACCTGTGTCTAATTATAGCAAGGGAAAGGATTATATAGCACAGTTCAGCCAGGATGGTAAAAGCACATTTCAAAATATAGTTTAGTCACCCTCTCAAGCATCTGCCATTCTCATAAGCCAATTCCTGAGTGCTAAAATTATTTTAAGAGGCTCAGAGCATGGTGCATTAATAAATGATCAAAGGGTATGCATTTTCTAATGTCCCTTTGGCCTTGATAAAGAAACTGGCAAATATTCCATTAACCACAACTCATGAAGTCATTTTTTAAACTTGAAATATATTTCCCCACCTCTTGCTGGAGGTAGGTCACCAGGATTGGTTAGTTTATGCATTTGAAAATGGGATCCTTAAAGGAAAAGGTTGAGATGGATTATTTATGAACATGCGTAAATTATGTAGTAATTTCATTGAGATTTCTGGGATTTCTATGAAGTAGGATGTCCCCTATGGCGGCCACATCTCATTTAATCCATCGTTTCATCTCTTCCATCCTTCAGAGACTTCCCACATTTCAAAGCTCACTTTGAAACAATAGCTCATTTTTAAATGTAATTGATACTTAGTATGTGTTTCTGTATAGCACAAAGTACTGCTTTATAAGAAAGAGACCCTCACATACATACACAAAAAGGAAATTGTACCTAAGAGTTGTCATTAATTCATGATCATATGGGTGCTGGGAGTAACGATAGCAAACAAAATCACAATAAGGAAGATCAATGACAAAATAGTGACCATGAAAACTACACATGGCTTCACTTGTCTTGCCAATCTTACATAAATGAATCACTTGCAAATTAACATCAGAAGTCTACAAAACAATATTATTATTATCTCAGCTACAAAATTGAAAGACATGACTCACTGTTGCGCTTTTTTCAGTGTTCTAAGAGACACATCCACATAAACAAGAGAACATTCTGAAATGTATTTGTATAGTTAATCTATATACTTATATGTGTATATAAGCACTCTATCACACAAATACTATCTAAATAGATAATACAGCAAAGATATGTGCATACAATTTTCCAATACAATTTTTGCAAACAATTTTAATGCTTAGATAGTAAGGGATTATATCCATACAATAAAATACCTAGCAGAAATTAAAAATAGCATTAGAGGCAAATCTTTATTGACAGGGAAAATGTGTTCTTCTTACATTGCTAAGAGAAAAATAAAACAGACTTCAAAAATAGTACTTAAATTGTGATATTTTTATAAAGAAAAACTATGAAAAATCCTGGAAGATCATGAACCAAATTATAACAGTAATTATCTTTGGTGGTAGAATTATAGCTAATTCTTGTTTTCTTTTTTTGTAAATTCCCTTTTTCTAAAATTACTACATTGAGCTTTGCTATAGTTATTAAGGGAAAACTTGCAAATCCCTTCCTTAAAATGAAAATTTTAAAAAAATCTTAGAGGCCACAACCAGCAGTACTTAGTGATTAAATGAATATATGGATTCTGGGGACTCTATTTTAGAACCTGTCAAATTTTACACCAGGTTAAACATGTATTTTGATGCCTTCATTATTCAGTTAAAAATAGGAAGATCAGCATCGGAAAAAAATCTTAATTTTTAAAACACACATAGTATCTAATATGAAGCAACTTTCATAGGGATTCATCTATAGCTTTATAAGTTACAACAGCTGAGTTCTGAAACATATAAGGAGACACACGTAAGGTTTTGGAGCTGTCTAAGCTAAATATCTAATATCTAAGCTAAATCAACAGTTTAGCTCAACCAATATTAATCACATACACAGTCTATGCCAGCCACTCTACTGGGTGAGAGGAAAACAAAGATGAATAAGACATGGTCCTTGGAATTCACAGTTCAACATGGAAAAGCACAAGACACTACATTAAATCTCAGAATAGCCATCTAAATTACACCAAGGACTGAGAGGCAGTAAGAGTCCCTGAAGGAAAAGATGCTGAACTGAGTGTGAAGAAGCAATTGAAAACAAAGCAGGTAGGGAAAGAAAGGAAGATCACTAGAGGCACAGGAGACTTCACCAAATGAAACATAAAAGAAAGAAAACTTTTAAAAGACTCAAGTATTTGAGTCCTGCTGGAGCAAAACCCACGATACAGATGATGGTGGGAGGGAAAGCTGGATAGGCAGACAAAGGCCAGGTCTGGTAGGTATTTGGTTGTGGAGGAGAAGGTGGGGCTTAGAGCAGATGATGAGATTTGTGATGACTTTCAATATGCTGGTGTGGGTACCTGGTTTAGTGATATGAGTAGGTGAGATAAGAATAACAACAGAAATAATGGCAAACATTTCTTGAAACCTAAATATTTGCCAGGCCCAATATGTCCACATATTGACTGACTTGACCCTCTCAAAAGCCTTTGAGTCAGAGTGATGCTGGGAAGCTAGGAGACCGTGAATAGAGGAAGGTGAGCAGTCTGGGTAGGAAGAACAGATTGAAATCAACTTTTAACATGTTGAGTTCCCACTAAATACAGAGCCTCCAGTTGGACAGGGTCTGCATTGAAAAGAAGCTGGAAGCTCATGTCAAGAAGAGAAATTAGGGGGAAAGGAGTAGGTTGGAGAATAATTTGCATATAAGGATTCCTTAAAAACCATATTGAAATTGTTGCTAGTTCAGGCAAAATATGCAATAGGAGAAAAGCTTGGTCAGAGACAGAGCCTCAGGGCATGGGGCAACAACACTAGATAGAAGCAGGAAAATATTTCTGAAGGACACTGCGAAGGAAGAGCCAGTGTGTTCGGGGAGAGAAGCTACTGCAAAACCAAGGCAAAAAGAGTTCTAAGAAGATTAGTATAAAGTGCCAATGTTAGCAGTTGGTCAAATAAGGACGAAAATATGCCCATTAAATTTGACAACGTAAAGTTATTGTTGACTACGCTGTCAGCGTGGGCAAGAATGGAAGCCATATTGTTGATGAGCAAGGATTCAAATGGAAAGAAGGAAGTGAAACCGACAGACATAGACACTTGGCTAAGACGGCTGCAGAAGAAATAGGTGGATGAGCTAAACCAGGAGAAAAGGGTAGTAGTAACAGGGGTTAATACCAGTAGATACAAGAGAATAGGTTTCGCTGGTTTGTTTCGAGGGGCTAGCAGAAAACTGAGGAGGTCCTAGTTGGAGAGAAGGAGATAGTATAGAGGCATAGGGCAGAGGCTGAAAGAAGAAAATAACTTTTAATAGACTATTTTTAGAGCAGTTTAGCTCCACAGCAATGCCGAGTAGATGGTATAGAGATTTACCGCATACTTCTTGCTCCCCACATTTACAAAGCCTTCCCCTCTACCAAAATCCTGAACCAGAGTGGTACCTTTGTTACAACCGATGAACCTACACTGGCACATCATTATCACCCAAGGTCCATAGTTTACATTAGAAGTCATGCTTGGTGCTGTACATTTTATGGGTTTTGACATGTATCCATCATTATAGTTTCATAAACAGCTGTTCCACTGCCTTAAAAATCCTCTGTACTCCCTCTATTGTTCCATTTTCTGAGGGTATTACAATTTATTTATCCATTCACCTTCTGTAGGACAGCTTGGTTGCTTCAAACTTTTGGTAATTATAAATAAAACCGCAATTAATGTTCATGTGCAGATTTTTGTATGGACCTAAGTTTTCAACTCATTTAAGTGAAGGAGTGAGATTGTGGTCATATGGTAGGAATATGTTTTGTTGTATACTGATGGGGGGACATGAGTATTTTTTAGGCTGAGTAAATAGTGCCAGGGGTTGAAGAAACAGGACAAAGAAGTAACTGCTGACCTGAGTCTCTGGGGGGAAACAGGTGCCAGAGCACAAGTGGTGGGATTAACCTCCACCTCTTGCAGCTCCCCTCCCATCTACCAGGATGAGAATAAGATAAAGAAAGAGCAGATAAGCCCCTTCCCCATTATATAAGTTAATTGCCTCTAAATGCTACATGGATTATGCTGTACTTCTCACCAGACCCATAGTTTTAAAGATTACTTAAAAAAAAGGAGAAAGAAGAAATTTTGGCATTATAGCTTTTTGAAGCTTGTAAGATGTTTAAGTAAATTTGTTAAATCATGTCCTCATCACTGCATAGTATTCTAATTGCTAATAGTCTAAGAAAAGAATAAAAAAGTCAACAAGTCAACATATCAACTCTCTTAGAAACCCTGCTGATCTTTTAAAAACAGATATTTTCTGAGGCCAAACAATAATTAAAGTGATAAATATGTATTGCTACATCAAGTCAAACAACTGGAAAATGCAAACTCATTAAGTGTATTTTAATCATCTCATTATTTCTGTGGCATGGTTGTCTATAAATTTATTTTAATTGTTCTAGAGTTTGAGTAAAACATTTGAAAAGATGAGTTGATCTCTGTGTCTTTTTTTACCCCCTAAGGCAAAGCAAAACTTGACTAAAACTGGGTTACTTCCTGAGGGATAAACCTTTCAACAAGAAAATGGATATAGAAAGGCATATGGATGTAGTGACATTTTGGTTTAATTATTGAGACCACTATACAAACAAATGTTATGAATAACAAAACAAGTCAAATTCCAGGTTGCTATAAACAGGGAAATGAGAAATCCCATCCACAGACGATACTTCCAATACATAATGTTAAAAGTGGTCTCCTCAGATTTCAAATTAAATTGATAAGGGTGATTTGCTCATAGTTCTTGTCACCTCACAGATTCACAAGCCTCCAGGAAAAGGTTGGGAAATACAGCCATTCGTCCAAAGTGCA
>PVKM010035463.1:0-15162 GCA_004027735.1 Carollia perspicillata | reverse complement strand
TCCTGGCCCCTGGCCTCCCCCTGCCTTGGGTGCGGGTGGCCTGCGGGGCCGCGGAGGGGTAGCAGAGACTTCTTAAAACAGCCAGTCTCCCCCTTCGTGTGAAAGGGGAGACGAGAGGTTCCCTTTTCTAGTGGACTGTTCTGGATTCTTTACCAGGTAATCTCTACTCTGCTTGTCCTGACCTGGGACATACAGAGCAGAGTCACACTTGGGTGGACATCAGAATCACCGGAGAGCTGGTTCAGGTGCAGGTTCCTGGGCGATAGCCACAGAGCCCACTCAGGAGGCGGGCAGAGCCCACTCAGGAGACCGCAGAGCCCAGGGACCTGACCGTAAACAAGCCCCTCCCCCACCGGAGGACTGTGGAGGACCACGCCGGAAACGCTGGTTTGGGAGCACACTCACTCCGCCCCCCAACTTGGTTTATGGTCGAATCTCCATAAATGGCCCTGAGGTTATGGTGGCCCTGTGGAAAAAAATCACTCGTAACTACAGCATTAATGAAACGCTGGCTGGTTCACGGTTGGCGCCTGACTTTTAGAAGGTTGGTGCTCGAGTTTCAAGGTCAGGTGGTGTTGGCTAGAGCCTCCTTGGGCCGGAAAGGAAAGAAACGCACCTTTCCAGTTGAGAAATTGGCTCCCCTCTGGCAAATGCCGCCAACGTAGCTTAATGTTAATTTAGGGAATTCAGCCTTGTGCAGCTCCTCTGCGCTAGATTGGAAATCTGATAGTGTCATTTCTGTTATCTGATTCCCCACACACCTGGGATGGCTCCCCTCCCCGCCCCCAGCTGCCCCCGGCCCCCAAAGGCGGCTGGAGAGGCGCAGGTGTGCGCTGGCCGGCCATCACTCTCCCCTCCTGATTTAAGTGGTGAGTGGGGATAGAGGAGACCCCCACTGGTTCGTGCCGATCTGCGCCTCGCCTGCCCCAGCCAGCTCTGCAAGGCAGAAAGAAATATGACCAGGCAAGTTGAGAAAATAAATTAAACTGAGTGTCAACTTTTCTTGTTTCTCTCCTCATTATTAAGAGATGGAATGGGGCTCGTTTATCAAGCAGGAGGAGAAATTAATTGACACGGCTTTAATATCATGATGTCTGGCGTGTCTGGTCACATTCCTTCATTTTTTGGAAAGGCATTTTATTATAGTTTACAGCAGCCAGCTGCCAAACTGCTGCTGTAAACAAGGAAGCAGGTGCATGACGGATGCCACCGAGGAAGGGCTCACCATGCCACCCTGAAGGGGACACGGCGGGGAGGAAAGGCCAGGCCAGAAAGGGGCCCAGAAAGAGGCAGCCTGCTGGCTCAGAGTGAGCAGGGAAGAAAGGGATGGGGGAGGAGAGAGGGATGCCACCCGGGGGGAATGTCCGCAGACCCCTGGAATCCGTCAGCGGCTTGTCTGCTGGGCCCCGGCCGGGGGTGGCAGCGGGGTAGAGGGTGGCCTGTCTTTGTTCTGACCAGCCCCTGGGCCGAGTCTGGTGTGCATCGCGGGTCAGCGTGCCTGCCCTGTTCTGTGTTCTTAATAAGGCCAAGGAAGTGAGTGCCTCTCTGTTTATCCCTCCAGCGCGGCTGACTCATTAGAGAGCCAGTGTGCTGCAAGAGGTCTCTAGCATCGTGCCTGGCGATAACCCTGCCCCGTTTCAGGCAGGTCTGCGGTGGGGGTCTGGAAATGTCCAGAGGAGCCGCTGACCCTGTGGCCGTCCTAGGTTAGACTGGCTCGGGAGATGCTCTGGTTGGTTTTCTTTATAGAAGTCGTGTCTGCTGTGTGCCTCTGAAAAACCGCTCGCCTCAGCTGCCTGTGTGTAGAAGGGCTCCCCGTACATCAGGCGGCAGGGAAGCCGCGTTCCACTGGAGCAGCCGCTTCTGCTGGGTCGTTAGGATGAAGGGCTGTTCCCTGTTCTGAGAGGGTTCTTGCAGGGAAATGTGGCCGGGCAGGGTCCCGGAGCCAGGCCGTGGGACAGGTTAGTCTGGGAAATGCAGGGTTTAGAATTAGCCCCCTTTGGTGTGAAAAGAGTGGATGGGGGAGGAAAGGACATCGGCTCCCACACGGGCCTCAGTTCTTCATCTGGGAAGTGGGACCAGTCATTTCTACTGCACAGGGGCCGGGGGGACAGAGGGACATGAACACCCAGTTCAAGAAGGGCTGCTCCATGCGTGTAGGTGACTTCCTCTTTCCCTGGCGATTGCTAGAATGGGAACTGATAATAAGTAACCATCTTTGGGACACCAGACATCAGAAATGACTCGAGGAGTCCCACCCTCAGCTTGGTGGGAAATGAGGTTCTCAGCTGCCCAAGTCCCCGTTACCGTATGGGCACGAAGCAGACACTGGGACTGTCAGCCCGCCGCTGGCCCCGTGTCTCACGTCGGGGGGAACTGCTGGCTCTCTGGTCGGACTGGGTCTCGCTGATGCGCCGGCGGTGCGCGCCCAGCACCCCAGGGTGGCAGTCCGTAATCGCGACTCGTCGGTCCTCTGGGAAAGGAAGCTAGGTTTGTTTTGTTTTGTTTTTCTTGGAACTGATCGAACTTCTGAGTGACATTTTTAGGACAAAGTCGGGGCACGCAAGGCCGCCCCACCCCGCTCCGCCTCTGCACACCACTCCTCTCTGCTCTTCTTGTCAGAGGGACCTGCAGGGCGGGTGCCAGGAACACCCAGGCAGAGGAAACCAGTGTGCCCAGCCTGCCGTGGGCCGCAGAGGTGGCCCCGTGACACTCGGAGCTGAGGGCGGGGGCAGCCCCAGGAGCAATGTCCGTGGCAGATGCACAGCTGCGTTGGGAGGGTCTGGGGTGTAGGAAGCTCACAGAGCCCTGTGCCGCGTGGCCCAGATTCTCACCTGCTCTGAGCCACTGGAGCCGCCACGTCCACCTTTGAACACGTGCTGACCCAAGAAAGGTTCTGATGCCCTTCCCCAGCTTTGTGTCCACGGGCCACCACGGCCAGGCCATTTAACTGTGCTGGGCAGTTACACAAGACGATGAGGGCAGAGCCTGCCCCACCTCTCACGGCACCGCCTCGGGGACCGGGTGGTAGGATTGATGTGTGAGAAACACTTTGAAGCCAAACCCAAGTCTCTCCCGTGTGTCCTGGAAGCAGCCCGCACCCCTCAACGCTGAGTCACTGGCAGGAGAAGGAGGTGGCGTGAGCTACACACCTGCCTGTGCCCGCACCCCTGAGGTTCTGACGGGATGCACTCAGAGTGAACGCGACAGGCTGGGCCCTGTCGTCCCCTCTCCACTTCCCCATCCGCCGAGTGTGCTCACTCACGCCTCCCACTGAAGGTGCATCAGGCACTCCTGGGTCCCCATCAGCGTGCATTGACCTACATGGTAAGAGAAGAAAGTTATTTTTGAGGCCGGGAGGAGGCCGTCCCCTTCTTTCCCTCCCTGACCTGAAAGAGAATTCTTTGTAAATTAACCGTCGGGGGTGTTCCTCGGTTAACTGCGTTTGGAGCCGGCCACTTTAAGTTTGAGGTATCTTGGTTTCAGAGTTCCATTCCCTTCTCTGCGCATGTTGTCTTTATAGCTTTGCTTTATTCGGATGAATATTCAGTTTGTTCCTGTGAGTGAAAGAGGGGCAAGGGTTTCACTGTTAAATGCTTCTCTCTCAAGCAGAGCTTACTGTTAGTTTCCATTAATAGCTTCATTCAGGGGAACACTGTGGACGTTCCCTTTTAAATGTTCCCTGTCAACAGCTACCCTGTTTATGTGTGAGTCTAAATCTCTTTTTGTGTAAGGGTAACCTTCCTACCTTCTTCGCCCCGGTGTTACTGACCCCTGGAGCCCTCCCGAAGCACAGGGTCCAGTTAAGGTGGGGACTCGGGGAGAGACCGAGCAGGTGCCACTTTGCCGACGACAGGTGAGAGTGTTTGTCTGGTGGACTGGCCTGTTCTCCCCTGGCTGTCAGTCCCCGGGCTCCCCTCTTGTCCCGCACGGCAGCTTGAGCGACTAGAGAGGCGTCTGGTAGCTCCAGGATGGCGCCCCCTTGGGGCCAAGGAAGATGAGAAACTGAATGAGGGGTGCAGATGTTCACAGGGTCCCCCAAAGGGCCCGGGGTGGTGACCTCTAGGAGATGCACTGTGGACCCTGGTCCTTGCCTTGGCAGGGACCAGAGCAGGGTTGGGGCCCCCACACAGCCTCTACTTGGTCTGCCTGCGTCTTCTCGAGGCCCAGAGAGGCGAAGGCACTCTCCAGGGGCACACAGCTTGCTCTTTGGTCCTGCCTCTTCTGAGTGAGGAGAACTATGCTTTTCTTTCGCCTGGCTGCTGTACCTCAGTTTGACAGGCTCTTGGTTAGAGGGCCCCATTTCTGATTCTCGACAGGGCTCTCTTTTGTCAAAATGGCAGGGACATAATCAGCCTTCCTGCCCCTCGTCCAGAAGACTCGGCCTTCCTGAGGCTCCTGTAGAGTCCGTACGCCCAGCAGATGGTCCAAAAGGCCGCTGTGCCTTGAGAACGTCGTGTGAGTGGACTGAGCCAGGCACAGGAGGACACATACCGTACGGTTGCACTTAACACAAGGTGCCTGGAATAGTCACATTCCCAGAAACGGGACCGAGGAAGGGAGCACCAGGGGGGTCCCCAACTCCCTCCTCCCCCACTGTGTTTCTGCCTGAGCCCCAGCTCCTGTCTCCCAGCCCCTGGCCCCCACCTCCCATCCGTGGAAAAATTGTCTTCCACGAACCCCATCCCTGGTGCCAAAAAGTTGGGGACCGCTGTCTTCGTGCGTGCAGAGTTTCGGTGCAGGATAGCGAAAAGCCCTAGAAGTGGGGCACGGTGGTGACTGCACCGTGCCACACGAAACTGTGCACTTACGATGGTTAAAATGGTAAATCGTGTTACATGGACTTCACCCACTAAAAAATTTTCAAAAAAAAAGACCTTGGCGCCAAAAAAGAATTTTTCCCACCCACTACCCTACCCCTCCCCAATTTCCGGCCTCCTTGTTTTGTCCTTCACACCTCAGTTTAATTTATTTGGGGGCTTGTTCGCCACTGCGTTCCTATTTCATTGTAAATGATAATGCACCCGTGAGATAAGAATGATTATACGTTAAGGAATAACATTTGTCGTTAATTAAGTGTTTCTTTGCTTTCTCCAAATGGAATAAATAAATATTTTAGACATAATCAAGTTTGCTTTCTCTATTTGGGCCAAACAGGCAGGGATGTTAAAGCGATATAGATCTTTAAAATACTGCAAATGAGTCTTGACATTGCTGAATTGTTATGCAGCTGAGGTACCTGGGCTTGAAATCCAGCCTCTCTCCTTTGATCAGGAAAATCATTTTTGTGATACTCGAATTTGGGTCCTGGGGGCGAGGGAAGGGGCCAGAAGGGAGAATATCGGAGTCAAAATTTGCACTGATGCAAATTCTGCCCCCGCCCCTCCCGGCGCACAGTCTGCATTTTAATTCCCGTCTCCCGGCTCAGTCGTACCCCCTCCTGTCTCTGAGGGGATGCACAGTGCCCGGGAAGTTGGGACAACAGGAGTCCTGAATGGTATTGGGTCTGGAGTTCCGAGAGCGATTTATTCACACAGTGGACCAGGAAGGTGTGGGTTGCAGCAGAAAAGCAGCTTCCACGGCAGTGAACTCAACCCATGACCTACCCAGGATCAAGTTCATGTGCTCAGCAGCCAGCTGGCTCTAAAACAGACTATCCTCCAGCTCACGTGCAGGGAGGGCACTGACCTCCCTGACGGGCACCGACGTCACGCTCTTTCCTGATGGCACAGATGGGTCTGGTTCCTCCACTCACGTTCTCCTGCCTTCTACCCAAGCCAAGAAAGTGGCCTGGCTTGCGGAGGCTGCACGAGGCCTGCCTGGGGGGCAGCCACAGCCAGGAACCTTGGCACCTTGGTTCCCGGGGACGCCATAAGGAAGCACCACAAACCTGGTGGTTAAAACAGCAGAAACGTGTTCTCTCACAGTTTTGGAGACCAGAAGTCGGCGACCAAGGCTCGGCGGGCCACCCCGCCCCCGAAGGTCCTGGAGGACAGTCCCTCCCCGCCTCCCCCAGCTCCCGTGGCCTCGTTGCTCCAGCCTCTGCCGCTGTCGTCAGGCGGACGTCCCCCTCTGCCCTCTGCACCTCCAGTCTGCCCCCACGTTCTCTTAGAGGAACCCCTGTCATTGGATTTAGGGCCCGCCCTACTCCTTAAGACCCTTAATTGTATTTGCAAAAAACGTTTTCCCAAATAAGGTCCATTCACAGGGGCACCGTTGCATGGCGTTCGTCCTAATCCGCAGCAAGGCCCCCCAAGAGCCCGCCTGTCCGGGCCGTGTAGGGAGGGCCGTGTAGGGAGGCACGTGCTGCCTGGGTTTGGGTCCAGGCTGCAGAGGTGACCTGCAGAGAAAGACGAGACCCAGAGCAGGAGGCTGGTGAGGGAGGGTGAGGGGTACACAGGGGAGATGGCCTCCTTAAGTGGGAACCTCGGACGCATGCCTCTCAGGGAGAAAATGGCTTAAGAAGGACATTGTCTTGTTGAGCTCTGCATCCTCCCTGCCCAGATGGGAGCCGGTAAACGGAGAAGGACAGTCCCGATCAGTCTTGGGGGGTGGGGTGGGAGGAAGGCAGGGGCGCAGGGGAATGAGTAAGACACCGGACCCCAGGGGAGCAGGACCGGCAGGTGAGCCGACACCACTCAGCACCACGGGGTGTTCGCAGCTCTGTACCTCCTGGCCGTGGAGAGGGAGGTGGGCCCAGCCCTGCCCTGCTCCTCAAAGCCAGCCTGGCCAGTTCCCCGGCACTCTGCTGTGCCACCTGTCCTCCCCCGAGGACTGTGGAGGGGGCCTGCTTCTCAGTCCCTCCTGGAGGAGCCTCTAGGTCCCCCGCTCTTGGACGGCGGACAGGAAGGAGAGCGCTAACCGAAACGATGCAGGCCACCCTGGGTGCTGCAGGGGTCCCTGCCTGCTCAAGGGTTTTAGTGGGGGGCTGACACACCAAGCCCGAAGGGAAATCACTCAGACTGCCTCTGGGCGTGGCTCTCGTCCAACTCTGCCCGAGTGAATGGGACCGAGGGCCAGATCGGGGGAGGCGCTCAAGCAGAGGGCACCCAGAGGACATGTAGCTCTCCGCAGAGGACCAGTGTGAAAGGGGCTGCATACACCTGGACGAAGGCCTTTTATCGGGCTGCGTTTCTAACAGACGGTCATTGTGTCTGAGGACCCAGCTTCTCCTGGACGCCGCTGGGAGGAATGTGCCGGCCTTGAACCCTGGCTGCAAAGGCTTGTGTCCCCTTAAGGCATGGCGGACCCTCTGCCTTACGTGTCTGTAACGGGCGGGACTGTGTGGGCTGGGAACATCGGCCAGGTATTTAGCGCTGCTAACAAATTTTGTATGGTGACACAGATGGCGGTTGCCATATGTGTGGTGGCCCTGGCCCTCTGTCCTTCTGAGAGCAGGGAGTGGCCTATTTCATCCGCTTCCCTAGGAACCTCTAGACCCGCAGGAGCTCGGGTGCAGGAGCTCCGTGTATCAGCTGCCTGCTCTCGGCTGTTCCTTAGGAGGAGGTGGTGGTAGAGAAGGGACTTGAGAGAGTCTCTCTCCACCTTGGGTTTCTGGGACCCAAAACAGACACGGCTCCAAAAGGAAGCATCTGCACTCTTACTCATTGACAGGAAACACAAATTATTACAACACAAAAACCTCCATTCTGACTCTCGGCCTTGTGGTTGGTGTGTGTCCGGGTTCGTGTTCGGCCGGGTTCGCGTCTCTGGGGAGCAGAGGGTCTTCGACTGCTTGAGCTGCTTTTGCAAAGTGCTGTCGACGGGGAGGCTCAGGGGGGCTCAGCAGCAGGAGACGGGAGCTGCTCACAGTGCTGGGGCTGGGAGCGCAAGGTCAGGGCACCCGCATGGGTGGTCAGGAGTTTGGTGAGGGCTCGCTTCCCGGCTCCAAACAGCCGTCCCCCACTGCACTCTCCGTGCTGTGTCTTTTCTCAGGGCAGTAACCCTTCCACGAGGGCTTGCCCGCCACGTCCTAAATGCCTCCCAAAGGCCCACCTCTCCATACCATTACCTTGGGGGTTATGATTTCAACATATGGATCGGGGGTGGGGGTGGGGGTGGGGCTCAAACATTTGGTCCATAGCAGAGATCCTTCCTTGCAAATCCTGACTTGGGCTGTGACTCGAGGTGTGGGATAATATGCAGGCACAGGACTCCAGGCTCAGAGAGGGGAAGGGACTTCCCGGGACGGCGCATGAGTTGGGAGCAAAAGTCAGAGCTGGAGACCCGAGCCCCCCTGCCGCCCCTTCAGGGTCTGTCTGTGCTCTCCGCCTGCGCTCCTGAGCGCTGTCAGCACTGACATCGCAGCTGCGCCTGGTCCTGCCGGGGTGCCGTCACGCCAGTGGGCCCGTGTGTGCGTTAAATCAGTGCTGACCGCGCAGGGTCCCAGATGGGGCTGCGTGCGGGAGACCCTGTCGGGGGCGGGAAGAGAAGAAAGCGAGAGGCAGGAGGGTAGCAAGAGGAACTCAGGATGCTGAGCAGTGGCTGCCTGCCAAATTCTGCAGTGCGGCTTTGTCTAGCAAAGGCCGCCTCCAGCCGAGTAAATACAGTGGGGAGACGGCAGGCATCAAACGGTCTTAAACTGCCCCAAATCTGTAGCGCTTTTGAAGCGGCAGTAGAAAAGGGATGCCTGCGTAGAACAGAGGCCCGAAACTTTTAATAGTTTCTTCCAGGCCTCAGGATGTCCTGATGAGGTATTAGAGGAAGTAATTCAGGAAGAGAAGAACAAATAACCGCCTCCGTCTGGAGGCTGACCGGAGGGCTGGCCATTCCAGTGCGGAGTGGCCCCACAGTGATCCCCACCGCTCGGGGCTGCGCACCTGCTGCCACCACGGCCGCCGCCATGCCGCTCTGACCCTCGTAAATAACAGACAAGAAAATTTCTTGCTTGCCTGGGGGCAGGTGTAAAGCATGCAGCACCCGCCGCGTGTGGGTGAAATCATTAACTTTTCCGCACTGTTGCAAGGGTGTGCCATACAAATGAGAAATCATCGCCTCGACCTGGGGGTCCTTCCCAGGGACCTGCTCCCCCGCCCCCCAGGCCAGGAGCCTGTGGCCGTGTAGGACAGCACAGAAAACCAGGTGGGCTGGCCAGAACCGAACTCACCCTCCCTCTCTGTTCTTGTCTTTGTTTTTCCTTTTCCTTTAGGGTTTGGCTTTGTCACTTTTGAGAATGAAGACGTCGTGGAGAAAGTCTGTGAGATTCACTTCCATGAAATCAATAATAAAATGGTAAGCTTTGCAGGGGTTGCACTGAAATGCAATGCCTGCCTCCCCCCACCCCCCGTCCATACACCTGGACCTGCGGACTGCTTCAGCCCCGGTCACCATGCCACAAGGTGGGCAGGACAGGCACAGGGCCAGACTCTCAGGGGTCAGCCCTGTGAACGGCAGGAGCAAAGGGCCAAATAGTAAGTGTCGTCAGTCTGGCAGGCCGGACAGCTGGCTGTGGAATTTTTATGTGTCTCGAAATACAGGTTTGCACCACATAAAAATGTAAAAACTGTTCTCGACTCTTGGCTGTACAAAAGCTGGCAGGGAGGCAGGTCTGGTCCACAGGTCCTAGTGTACCAGCCCCTGGCTTAGGATACGCATTTCCTGTTTAGCTTGTCATTGTGGGGGGTGGTGAGGCGGATATCTTAGATATGAAGGTTACTACTCAATTTCGTCTTTTAGTCCCTGCTGGGCAATTAACATTTCCCAGCTCTGATCGACTGGACAGTTTTTATCTTCTTGATCAACTGCTTCTGTCCCTCCCTTTCACCCTCTAAAGCTCCTTTTCCTGGGGGGCACCCTCAGCAAGGAGGGGAAGGTTGAATCATTGGAAATTTGAGGAGCCAGGTAAGGCCACCCAGGAAAATGGCCACCAGAGGGCGCCATACCATGTACGGCGTGTACACACTGGCTTGCTTTCCTCTCCAACTCCTGCTTCCGAATTGAGTAGGAGGGCAAGAAACCCCTTCCTTGTTGGTTAGAGAAAAATGGGAGCTCAGCAGGTGTTTCTGCAGCCACCAGCAGGTCCTTCGGGGCCAACACGTTTCGGTGGGCCAGCAGAACCTCCAACCCCAAGACAAGAAGCAGGGCGCATCTGTGTTTCAGTCACAGCTGCAACTTTGATATTTTCTTCCTTTAGTCACAGTGCTCCCTGCTTCTGAAACACACATTTAGATATTCATTGTATCTTGGCTTTATATGTGTTCCCTGACTTTAAATTCAATAATAGAGCTTTTAGTGTGGATAAGATCAAAGCAATCTGCTTAGCATGTGGTGCTACAGGCCTGATTCAATATTTGACTTGCTAATTTTTTCCCGGGGCACTAAAATAATATTGTTGGTATTGTTCCTAGCCATCATGTGCATCCGAAATGAAAACCCTGTTTCTTCGCGAACTTGGGTTAGAGGCGCCAGCTCAGGCGTTAAAATGGCGCAGGGGAGCTAGGCTCTCTCCACCCCTCCGCAGTCGGTGCCTTCCAGTCGGGGCTCCTCTCTTTCAGGAGGCTCCTACTTGCTATTCTTAAAATTTGAGTGACAGGGGGCTCAAAAAGGAGCCTGCCTCCCGGGGCCCAGGCTCCGTGCTCGGCCCTGCCAGGGGTGCTGGGCCGGACACCACTGACGGCCACCTGGGCAGCAGGGGGCCGACCGAGAGGAGAGCACTGGGAGACACCGTACCCATCCTGCTGGGACTTAACGGTTCATCGGGAAGGCCCACTGCAAACGGGCAAGAAACCACCCGGGCGCTGCCTCGGAATGCCTGTGCGTGGCCTTCCACCGCTGACTGGCTTTGAAAGGAGCCTGAGACCCAAGTGGAGAAGGGCTTTGTTCTTTACGTTGCTCCTGGGGGTGGGTGGAGGTGGGGCCGAGGGGATACGCCCCAGGGCCGCACAGGCAGTGAAGGACCGTGGGTGCTGAGCTCACCGGCCATCAGGTGGCCTGGACAGACGGTTGTTTGAGCTTGGGGGTGGGAGGGTGGACCCCCAGCTGGCACAGGGCAATCAGAAGGTAGAGTTTAAGCCTGAAGCCAGAGAGGTTTGTAGATCCCCAGTCATGTCACAGGCTCCACCTTCTTTTCCACCCGGGCGGAGGCTGACTAGGGCCGGCGCAGGGAACTATGTTCACAGCGTCAGAGGGTCTCTGTTTTCTGTTGAACTGGGTTCTGGTACTTGTTCTTTGAGAGAATAAGCAAAAATGGAAGGAGACAAGAGGAAGGGGTGGGGTGGTTGGCACCATAGACAGGCTTTGGAGGAGACACTGTGGGCGCCCAGCCCACCGGTTCCTCTGAGCGAGAATCCGGAGCTGCTGGGAGAGGGCGTTGGTAGGCTGCCTCCCTGAACTCCAGTCTGACAGGGCCTCTGATGACCACCTCATGGGGTCGCTGGGCCTAGGGGGAGCCACCAGGAGCGAGGGTGGGACAAAGGTGGAGCACGGGGCCCGTGCACGGTCAGCCTTGAAAAGACCTCTCCAGTGAACTCATCCTCCTCAGAAGGGCATTGGGAGAAGAGCCTGAATCCTGAATCGCTGAGGCTTCCATGATACTGGTTTCTACTTCCAAGGCCCAAAGAAAAGGAGATGAACTTAAACTGTGCGATGGACAGAATTCCAGTGAAAGATCAGAAGGGCACTCAGGACCCAGAGATGGCCACGCAGAAGCCCGGCGGTGGCTGCAAGGTCCGGGGAGAGTCTGTGCGCCATGTTGCACTGTGAGGCTGCAGGGGTGTAGGGACCCCCCTCCCGGCACCTGGCGGTCTCCCGGCGAACCCAGCAGGAGTAGAAGCACGCCGCCCCAAGTCAGGCCTGGAACCCATTGTCTCCCCCTCACCAGACGGAAGGGGCTCACGGCCGATGAGTCACAAGCATAGGACTGGAGTCCGGGTCTTCAGATTAACCTGGCGCTCCTGTTCCTGGCACTTAGTAGGTCCTGTGTGAGTGATTGCAGAAGGGAGAAGACTTGGCATAGGGACCTTGTGACCTCAGGGCACCTCATCGTTTTCAGAGCCATTTCCCATCTGATTGGGTTGGCGAGTCTCCTGGACATTTTGAAAAATGAAGGCCCTTCTCCGCCATCTCGGACAGTCAGCAGCAGGCCCGAGCGCTGCTCAGGCAGCTGGGAGCACAAGCGCTCTGCCCCCCTCTCCGTGGGAGCTCTGCCTGAAGGAGGTCACCTCCAGGGTGGCGGCAGGGGGATGGCCCAGAAGACCCCGCATGGCGCCCTCCCGCACGGAGACCCCTGAGCAGCTAATACACTTGAGTGCCGACTGCAGGCCCAGCTGGGCGCTTGCTTCACACACGTCTCCCTGTGGATCATCACACCCACTGTGGTGCAGCTGCCGATCATTATCCTCGGGTTACTGAGGAGCGAGGTGGGGCCGAGACAGGGGTTCCGCAGCTTGCCCAGGGCCACAGGGTTAGTGGTGGCAGCACCGGATTGCAGGCCCTGAAAGCTGACGTCCAGAGCCCACATTTGTAACCAACTGGCTCTTCCCCTCCTCCAGGCCGGGAGGAACTTTAAAGGTCATGCAGCTGGCCTGTAGCCTTCCACGGCCATGGACTGTCCGCTGAGGCACGTCATGGCCTGTGTGGCTTCCTGTTCTCCTAAGAGAAAGCAGAGGAGATGAGCTCACTCAGGGCCTGATTCCCCACGGGGGACAAGGGCTGAGCTGGAGTGTCAGTGGCCCCTGTCAGCCACAGTGGGTCTCCAGACAGGGGAGTGAGGGGCCTGGGACGCAGGTGGCCACCATCGCAGCTCAGGGCCCAGCCACGGAGGCCGAGGCTCAGCCCCTCCTCTGTCCCAGCACAGACCAGAGGGAAGCACAGACTCGGCCCCTCCTCAGCAAACACCGATACCTGCACGTGCGGAGCCCCGGGGCGGCCCTCCGGAGAGGGACACCCTGGGCCACTCTGCAAGCCCAGGCACGGGCGCAGCTAATAATGCCTCCCGCTGCGTGCCCTGATTGAAGCAGCCTCCAAGCAGCAGGGACGCTTGCTTGATTAGCGCCAGCAGCCTCCTGGCGGGCCAGCGAGCGATCCAGGCAGCCACGGAGAGGGAGGCAGGAACCGACAATGCCCTGCTCCGGGCTTCCTCGGAGGCCGGGTTCAGTCCCCACCTCTGGTGGCTTCGGGGAGGTGACATCGGGTGAGAACTTGGAGTCTGGCCAGTGCCCAGGCAAGGGCACCTCGGGTGGAGCCTGACACGTGAGTCGGCTGAAGGGCATTGCTGTTCAGCGGGCACTGCGATGGAGCGTGGTGGGCAGGCGGTCTCCTTTTGTCCATGAGGAAGGGGCCACTGCCCCATTTTACAGATGGGGACACGAGCTCCGAGCCGTGAAGGGACTTCACAGCCCACGGTTCTTAGTGGCAGAGCTGGGATTTGAACCTGTGTCATTCTGGCTCCAGTGCTGGGTTCTTCCTCCTACACCCTGCTGCCGATTTAGGCAAACCTCATAATGGAAAAAGCGGGATTGATTTGACCAGTGACTGTAAGTCTGTGTTTGCTTTGTACATGGATTACTGCGGGATGCCTGGGAGTGTTCGGCCCTTCTCCTTGTTCCTGTAAGGTGATCTGATTTATGGACATTGCCAAGCTGTTGGCAAGCTTAGAAACACAGCTTCAGGTCCCCCCAGACCCACCGAATCAAAACCTGCATTTTGACAAATCCTCAGTGATTCGTGTGCACAGTCAAGTCTTAAGAAGCGCAGGGCAAGGGCCGCTGCTGATGAGAGGTGACGCAGGAGCTCTGGGTCACAAATCGTCTGCCCAGGGTTAAAAGAAGGGGTCCCGGATGAGGGGCCTGGACCCTGAGAGCACGGAGCCAGATGACCGCCTGTCACGGGACCCTAGGCCGGGCCGGTGCTCTCGCACCGCCCCACACTCCCTCGTGGTCAGAGAGACCAGGTCTCCCCACCCCGAGGAGAATGCCCCCTGGCCCTGCGATGTGGGTCTGGGAGCGTTGATGGGAGATTGTGTGGGCACATCAGTAGGGTGAAGGGCTGGATCCTCTGAGTGACATGCAAATGTCCCTGTCCCCTGGTCGAGACCTGCTGGGTCATTTAGAGGCTCCCAGGACTTTGGAATGCACCTGAACCCCAGATCCACCCATGGTTAACCCACAGCCAGGAAGTGCCCCCTTCTGCACCTGCTCCCCTCTGCGCAGTGGGGAGGAGGAGGACCACCGCCCTCCCTCCGCAGCTTACAGAGAGCCCTGCGTGGCTGCTGGCCCCAGGGGGGCCTTGGCCTTCTCAACTGCAGAGTCCAGCAGCTTTGAAGGAGTCACACCTCCAGAAAACCCCCCTGGTAACTGCAGGTCCCCACCATTTGGCCTAACGTGAGGGGCCAGCAAACTTTTTGTAAGGGGCTAGATAGTAAATATTTTAGGCTTTGAGGGCACGTCTGTCACAACTACTCTGTCACAACTACCCGGATAGTGCAAAAGCAGCCCGTGGCAGTATGTAAATGAGTGGGTGTGGCTATGTGAAATTAAAACCCTGTTTACAAACATAAGCAGCATCTGGATTTGGCTGGTGGGCTACAGTTTCAGATTGAAGGAGCTCTGAGCAGGTGGGGTCTGCTGATCTCCATGGGAGGGGACGAGGGGGGGGGCTTTCAGTGGAGAGGTCACCCAGGGTCACTGCTGAGTCAGCTTTTTACTAGTCAGAAGCACAGTGTGGGGGCAGGGGTGACCCCTGTCCCCCTGCCTCAAAAAGTCGCTGGGGTTTAGGATAGCAGCCTGAGGAAAGGATTGATGCCTTGGGGGTTTGGGGCGGAGGGGCGGGGTGGGGAGTGAGGGGATGGGGCCCTGTGAGACAGGCACCTGCTGCGGACACCTGCCTCACAGAGGGCCGGGGTTTAGGACGGGTGACACAGCGCGGCTGGGACACAGCGCGATCCATCAAAGTGACCGGTCTTGTTACTCTCATCGCCACCATCACTGTTGTTATTCTAGAACCATTTCATTGAACAAATACGTAATCGCAGGTGAAGGTGGTCCTAGACTAAATGAGAGTTGGTGAAATGCAGGTGTGCAGACCTGGGCCAGGCTGGGCCCCGAGTCTCTGGGGGAGGGCGGGGTGTGTGAGGTGGGCCCCCTCTGTGTGGTGGCCCCAAGCGGAGGGGAAGCGGCATACCCTCAGAGCAGAGCAGGGGGCCCCACAACTGTGAGGTCCCGGGGGGGG
>PVKM010035462.1:0-15148 GCA_004027735.1 Carollia perspicillata | reverse complement strand
AGGAATATTTATCTGGGTGTTAATTAATGCCTTGGCCTGTCCCAGGTGCTGCTGTATTTAGAAAGATTAATAAGCCACAGGCTCTTCCCTCTAGGATATTAAAATCTCCTGGAGGACATACTCTGTGTTTACCAGGCCAATTCCTTCCAAATAGCTTCCTCAAACTGTCTGAAAGATTATACTTCTGAATTCTCAAGAGATAGCAGCAGCAATGGAAGCACATAAAAAGAGAATGATATCGAAACCAAAGCCTTTGGACAACGGCACGACAAAATTAGGTGAGAAAGTCTCCTGTTGAATTCCAAAGTACAAATGTTTTGGCACAAATCACATATACCTACCAGACTCACACAGTCCCCCTATCCTTGAGGAGAGACGGAAAGGGAAGCAACCAGGTGACTAGGAGTCCAGAGAACGGAGGACTCCAGAGCAGCCGACAGGTCCCCCTGAAACCCTGCTGGCCAATCCGAGAACAGCAGCTGAACTGCAAGCCTTCTGCCTTCTCCAATACCAGGCCAGTGGGAGGGGCCCACAGCCGTGACTGATGGTCCACCAGGGGTGTCCAACCTTTCGGAGTGTCTGGGCCACATCTGAAGAAGGGTTGTCTTGGGCCACATGTTAAATACACAAACATTAATGGAAACTGATGAACAAAAAGAAAAGGTTTTAAGTAAATTTACGATTTTGTGTTGGGCCGAAGTCATAGCCATCCTGGACCGCGCGGGTTGGACACCCAGGGCTGCC
Source organism: Carollia perspicillata (assembly GCA_004027735.1). NCBI lineage: Eukaryota > Metazoa > Chordata > Mammalia > Chiroptera > Phyllostomidae > Carollia > Carollia perspicillata. The sequence continues at coordinate 14,404 of PVKM010035462.1, read as the reverse complement.
CCAGGACTCATGTTCAAGATAGGAACCCAAAACGATAAGGAGCTGCTGGGCACAAAAGCAAATTTGAGCAGAACAAGGAAAATAGAGAAAAAGGAAAGCGAAGGTCCAGATCAAATAGAAGGACAGAAACAGGCCAGGAAATCTCAGAAAAAAACTATCATATTGTTAAGAGCTTCATGAGTATCATTTATATACCACAAATTGGCCTTTTTAAAGCATAACTCACTGGTGTTTACTATTTGTACAAAGTTCTGCAATCATCACCCTTACCCAACCTTAGTACATTTTCTATACCCCAAAATGAAACTTTGTATCTACACATCTCCATACCCTTGACCTTCTTATAGGGTATTCCTTCAGTCCTGGGAAGCATTAAACTATTTTTGCTATATAGATTTGCCTATTTTGAATATTTTGTAAAAACAACCTCCTGTGATCTTTTGTGACTGGCTTCTTTAACTTAGCACTTTCAGAAAGGTCACCTATGTTGTAGCATCACTGGTAACTGATAAACTTCATTCCTTGTTATTGTCGAATAACATTCCACTGTATGGATAGACCACTTTCATTTATCCATTCCTCACTTCAGGGGCATTCGGGTTGTTTTGACTTCTAGGCTATAATGAATAATGCTGCTATGAACATTCATGTATAAGTTGTTTTTTTTTAAGATTTTATTTATTTATCTTTAGAGGGAAGGGTTAGGGAGTGAAATATCAATGTATGGTTGCCTCTTGTGTCTCCCCTGCTGGGAACTGGCCTGCAACCCAGGCATGTGCCCTGACTGGGAATCGAACCACGATCCTTTAGTTCTCAGGCCTGCACTCAATCCACTGAGCTACACCAGCCAGGGCCATGTATAAGTTTTATATACAGTTATATTTTCATTTCTCTTGAGTACACACCTGGGAGTGGAGATGCTGAGTCATATGGCAACTCTGCGACCTTTGAGGAACCACCCAACTGTCTGAAATAGCGGCTACCCCACCAACAGTGCACAAGGATTCCAACTCTTCCATTCTTTGTCAACACTTGTCACTGTCTGTCCTTTTTATTATAGTTGTTCAGGTGGGTGTCAAGTAGTATACCAAGGTTCTGATTTACACTTCTCTAATGGCAACTGATGTTGACCATCTTTTAATGTGCTTATTGAACATTTGCATATCTGCTCTGCAAAAATGCCATTCAAATATTTCACCCATTTTTCAGCTAGATTATTTCTCTTTATAATTGAGTTGTAAGAATTCTTTATATATTCTAGTTACAAGTTCTTTACATACATGATTTGCAAATGTGTTCTCTCATTCTGTAAGCTGTCCTTTCACTTCTTGACTACAAAAGCACACAAGTTGGTAATATTGATGGAGTCCAACTTATCAGTCTTCTCTCTGATCTTTGTGTTTTAGAAGTCATATCTAAAAATCATTTACTATCAAAGGTCATGAAGATTTACTCCTATGTTTTCTTCTAAGAGTTTTATAGTTTTAACTCTTACATTTAGATCTATGATCCACTTGAAGTAAATTTCTGTGTATGGTATAAAGTACATAGGGTCCATTCATCCTTTTGCATATGATAATACAGTTGTTCCAAACCAATTGTTGAAAAGATAATTATTTCCCCATTGAACTGTCTTGGGACTCTTGTCAGAAGTCAATTGACCATAAATGAAAGGATTTATTTCTTGACTCTGAATTATGTTGCATTGACCTACTCATATACATCTCTCTTTGTGTGAGTACTACACTATTTGATGACTGCAGCTTAGTAATAAATTTTGAAATTGGGAAGTGTGAGTCCTCCAACTTTGTACTTTTCAATATTGTTTTCAGTATTCTGGATTCTTTCTCTTTCCACATGAATTTTAGGATCTGCTTATCAATTTCTGCAAAAAAAGCCAGTTAAGATTCTGATGTGGATTGGACTGAATATGCAAATCAACTTGACAAAGCCATTTTGACAATATTAATTCTTCTAACCCATGAACATAGATGACTTTCCATTTATTACAGTTTCTTTATTACTTTCCAATGACATATTGTAGTTTTTAGTATACAAAACTTATACTTCTGTGAAATTTATTCCTAAGTATTTTATTCTTTTTGATGCTATCATAAATATTATTGCTTTCTTAATATTTTGGCTTGTTTATTGCTAAAATATAAGTGTGTTTGGACACAACTAGGTTCACGTGTGTGTGTGTGTTTAGGATAGGAAAGTGCATGCCACAGTCTTAGCAATGTTCTAATCACAGTGATAGCTGGTTGTGGGCGATTTTTTTCTCTTTGCTTGTTTTGTTTTTAAGTTTGTTCTATACTAAACAGTTTTTTTTCCTATGTTTACATTTTTTACTCATTTTTTAAACAGAATGCTTTCACTGCTGGTCCAGGAAGTTTATAAACTGCTTCAATTTTAAAATAGGAAAATAGGGAAATAATGACTGGGTTAATGATTATTTGTAATTTCACTTCAGTTGTGTTAGCAAGCATTTGACTCTTTTCCAATGTGGATTTATTTTAAAATACTCAGTAGGGGTTGTCCACCCCCCGCTAAAAATACTCTAGTTAATAGACCATTTAAAGTATCAGGGTGCCTCTCAAATATTTGCAAGTTAGTTTAGTTCACTCCATTTCGAAGTTCATAGTTTGATTAACATTGACCCCTGCTGAAGATTCAGAGTAGAATAAACGAAATCCTAGATACAATTTATGTAACAAAAACATACATCTCCTTAACAGATCGATATTTTGCTGCCAACAAGCATCTTTGAAAAAGTGATGAATCTTCTCTACAATCCCAGCTTCCCTTTAAACATTTGTGTAATTTCAATTAATACATTTTGCAAACCTTTCTCTAAATAACTACAAAACTTCCTTCTAATCTTAGGTTGTTAAGGTACCAGGGTCACTTTATACTTGTCCTGCTATATCACCTCGTAAGAAAATGAATCTGAATGCAAAACTTTTAAAACTTATGATCTATTTCACAGCATGCTTTCAGTTTGTCCTTCTCTCTGGACAAATCACGCCCACCATAATACATAGCTCAAGTGTACACACACCTGTTTATTATCCACATGATAGCACATGTGTCTCCTTCTGTCTCATTCTCCTCAGCTGACTCTTAAATATTGCAACCCATAACCCCAGTGAGTTATGCCCCAAATAAATGAGGAGCCAATGAGAACTAGATGTCAGGGCTATAAATAGACCCCACGTGAGCTACATTTGCTAAACAAGATGGGTCATAGCCCACGATGCAGAAGAAAGCTGCTATGTGATGTACGGATCTACGTTCGGTTGCCAAAAAATTGAACACCTGTCTTTTTTTTCCCAGAGATACTACATGGAAATTAAAAGTGAAAATAACTACCTTAGACATACTGAAGGGGAAAACGTACACCCTACATTCTCATATTCAGCCCAAGTCAAATGCCAGATACTTCACACAAACCACAATCCAAGAGGCAAAAGCTGCATGAGATGAAGAAGTCGAAAGCGCCCTCCCATAGTGCCGCAGATTTTACAGCGAATGACTCACATGATTCTCTTCTCCACAACTTTTCCTTTGCTTTGCTGAGCTTCAAAGGCAAGCATATGGTAAACGTGACAATAATTCAAATTCTAATGCCATAATTAGAGTGAAATAAAACACACAATACCATTCTTTTCACCTTTTCAATGTAGTACATTGATATGAAACTTGGTACCATTGAGTATGAAGCAAGGGAGTCTTATGTAAAACCCAATGAACAATATCTTTATTATAATGGATATAATTGTACACAAAATAGATCAGTAAAGGCCTTTAGGATTCCTCTCAAACTCACAGACGTTTGGGAGAAAGGACTTTTGTCAAAATGCTCCAGTGGCAGGAACCACTTGACCAGGTGTTTTAAAAGAACAACGCTGAAACCGTTGTGCGACGGTGCAGTAACAGCCTCTACTTACTGAGTCAGCCAACCTCAGAACACTTACACTCTTTTAAGACCATTATGGATCAAAAAGCACTACCTCCATTTGCAATGTTAGCTTTAATCCCATAAATGTTCCTAAGGCTACACATAAAGCCTTATGAAACCTCAGCCAGCTTGCCTGGGTATGTTCTCAGGTTTTGACGTGAGGTAAGGAGGATTCTAGGCCTAGCCCAATGGACAGTCCTGACTGAGTTCTGGGCAATGCCACAAAAATGGCTGCCTTTATTAGAAGTCTCAATAAAGAGCACATGAATCTCTGTACAGAAATTCAGGGTGACGAAGGAAGAATCCTCAACAAAGCAAAATGAAAAGTGAACTGCCTACGAAATCAGACTGAGAAGTCCAGACAACACCCTATCAGCATGAGGAGCCATCCGTTAAAAGTTTCTTAGTATATTACAATGAATGGAAGTATTTTAGGAACATGCATGTGACCATGAGCTAGATCGATTACAGTGTGTGTGCGTGGTGGGCATGCATTCGCGTGACCTCGTTCCTGTGCAAGAAAGGGATAGAGGGGGTGTGGTTCTGAGTGTGGTCTGTGTAGGAGTCTGAGGTAGTATGTGTGTGTCAAGGAACAGGAAACAAAAGAAGGAAGACAAATTAGGATGCTAAGTCAATAATTCAGATGAGAAGTGTTCCAGCTTTAAACTACAGATTTGGAAGTGGAAAGAAAGAAATACACTCAAGTCAATGATGTGAAGATATTTGAATACGGGGTGGAAAGAAAAAAATCAAGAGTAAAATATGAGGCTTCAGGCTCATATGAAGCTCATATTTATGGCAATAAAATATGAGGCTCATATTTATGGCAATATGAATTTATTGCCATAAACTGAAAAGAGGATGTCAAGAGAAATCCTTAAGACTTAAAAAGTTGAACTGGTTTTGGACACACTGAGTTCACTTTCACATGAGACATCCAGTCGCAGCCACCGCAGGTGGCAGGTGTGATGGGAAGCGTCCCAGTGACCACAAGACACTGACGGGTGACACCAGAAGTACAGGATTGATAAAATTTCCCTTATGGGTGACTAAGCCAGCTTCAAAAACAAGTTTGTGAAGCCATTTTTCATGGGCATGCTGTTTCTCAGTACTTCTAATCTCAGTAGTGTTTACTCTAATTTTTAAACTGTGCTTATGAAGACATAAATATTAAATAACAGACCACCAAATGCAGTTCTGGCAAAGAGTGGTAAAGGGTGTTATCACATTATTAACATGAAATTGATTCTGTTGCTTGAATTTATTTAGGGCCTTTGGCCTTTCAAGTATTTTTCTTGCATTAACTGACTCTTTCTTTGCAATTATTCGTTGAGGAAGACCACACAATTTGTTTGGATCAAGGATATAAAGGCTGGGCTACAGAGAGAGGAAAATTTCTTGAACTGTAAAGTTTCACTTGATTGCTTCCTAATATTTTATGGTTTTGAACAAAGCCAACTGGACTAAAAACAATTTTAACTCTCAGTTTGATGTTATTTTTGGCAATAACATGTAACACACCATCATGGACTGAAAAAGACAGCAGCTCACAGAAATATCAAGTTCCTCCTTAATCATTTTAAAGAAAAGCACAACTACGTTGTGAAATTCAAGGGTCAAGGGACTTAGTGGTATGACTCACTAGGAATTCTGCAATATTTTTTGATTTACAGGTAAAATCAGGAAGCATATTGCTTATAGAAAGTAAACTAATGAAGAAGCTTAATAGTACAAAACCTTGATCCAGAAATCAAAATGCCTATTCTTTGAAATACTTAAAGAATACTGTTGCATTCTTTCCTGTATTGCCTCATACTGTAGGAAGTACGATTTGTAAAAATAAAAAGTAATCACCGGTTCATTAGCAGAGACAAAGGCACCATAGTAAAGTAAAATTTTAACAGTAGGGGAAACTGGGCAAGTATGCCGGAACTCTGTGCTATCTTTGGACCTTTAATATAAATTTAAAACTACTCCAAAATAAAAGTTTTGTTTTGAAAAAAATGTAATCCACTGTACTCCTTTTTTTATTTTTAATACTCACCCAAGGATATGTTTGTTGATTTTAGAGAAGAAGAAGGGAGAGAGAAACATTTTTGAGAGAGAGGCATCGACTGGCTGCCTCCACTATGTGCCCCAACCAGGAGTTGAACATGCAGCCTGGGTATGTGCCCTGACCAGGAATCAAACTCGCAACCTTTTGGTGTACGGGACGGCATTCCAACCAACCAAGCCACCCAGCCAGGGTCACTGTCTTCTTTTTACTTAAAGATCACATTTTGCTTAATCTCATAAACCAATCATTTATTCAATAAATGTGTACTGAACAAATGGGTGCTCAGCTCTACACCATTTATAAAAATAACTAAGACCGGATGACAAAGACATCATTTCCCTCTAATTTCCAAACTACCATAGCCAATGGACAACATCCAGGAGTGAAAAAAAGAACTCAGGACACTGTAAAAGCAATAGACAAAAACCATAAAACAATGTTTTTCCCTTTCTCATGCACTTCTAGAAACCTATTCTGCCAGGTTTCTAAATCTTCCTCTGGCCCTGGATTAAATCTAAGACAGACCCCCAAATCGTGTGCCAGGCACTGGATAATAAAAAGTCCCTAAGATAGTCTCAGTTCAGTGATTACATACCCAGTCCATGTAAAACCGAACTCTTGACTTCATTCAAAAGTACAGCATTACCTCCCCAGGCTCTGACCTGCTGCAGTGTGGCTGGGGTGGGAGGGCAGGCTCAGCTTCCTCTCCTCGCTCGGACAGCAGATCTCCCAGCCTCCTAGCAACTGATGAGCAGTTGCTTCTGACCCCCTAAGCGGAGCTAAAGGGGCAGAGAAAGTCATAACTGCCCTGCAGATATTTGATTGGTGTGCTGTGCAGATGCCCAAAGCTGAGCGCCTACGCTCAGGTGGGCCCCCCACCCATCCTTGACAAGCATGAATGCACCTCCTCTGGATGGTCACTTACAACTTCACAGAACATCTCTGGGCCACTGTCAGTGCAAAGCAGTTCCATCCCATCCACTGTCCTCTACTCTCTGCCCCGGCTGTATCCGCCAGTTCTTCCCCTTCAGATTTCCCTAGCATGGCTGCCGCATGGTCCCCTCTGCTCCCCGAGCCCCAGGGCATACACACGAGGCTCTCCTAGCCACCTTCTCACTGGGATAGGGTTCACAGCACTCAAGCCACGGCATCTCCTATTTCCAAATCTCTTTCGGCCTTGGCAGCCTCATTTACAGGCTGAAGGTGGGTGTGGAGCTGGCATCCCCAAACCTCGTTCCTCACCCCACCCTCAGCAAGTCCTGCTCAGGAGGCGTGGCACTGTGCTGTGGACCACCACAGCGATGGGCACTTAGGACAGCAACTCACACTGAATCCTATTTTATCATCCTGTTGACACTACAGCATGGATAGACAATAAGAGCCATACGATTTAAAACACTACATGGTTTCAAAACAGGATGCTGATTCCAGCTGAGGGGATTGGGACAGGCTTGCTCAAAGGCCTGGTTTGGGCCTGACCTTGAATTTGTGGAGAACAGGAGTGAGTGGAGATGAGGCGGAGGGAGGGGGCACATCCACAGAATGATATGGCCTCGACTGCGGCTTCTTTTTCCAGAGAGTAAGAATTAATTTATGAAAATCTATTTCAACTGGCCTTTTGTAGTATTTGTTCTTATTCCAGTGATTCGTGAGTTATTGACCCTTATAAATACATGCCCCAGATGGCTGCTTGCTTTGCTCACTTTTTAGTTCCAACTCTGCTGACTGACAGATAAGCCAATTGTTAAGCATGTGATCTTAAGCCCGTCACATAATCCCTCTCGTCCACTCTTCCATATCTGTCAATGTGATAACAACACCGTAGCACTGGTGACAAAATTAAATGGGTGTATGTATAAAGCACAGGATATGGAATATAAGAAATTCCCTGCTGTGTGGTTGACCACTGTATTTTTATTATTGCTGTTATCATCATAATTATTGTTAAAATCCTAAAAATTATATATTTCTCCTGGAATCATAAAATGTTAGACCTGACAAGGACTGACTTAAAAATCATCTAGTAAAATTCATTTGAAATTAAGTTAATCTTATTTCCCAATTTTTAACTCAATCACAGTTTGAGTGCTAGGTCCTGGCTAGGTGAGTCGGTTGGTTGGAATGTTGTCCTGAACACCAAATGGTATGACCCCTGGTTCAGGGCACATACCTACGCTGTAGGTTTGATCCCCAGTCAGGGCAAATACGGGAGGCAACTGATCAATGTTTCGCTCTCACATCGATTTTTCTCTCTCTCCCTTCCTCTCTCTCTCTCTAGAAATCAATAAATATATCCTCTGATGAGAATTTTTAAAAGTTTGAGTGCTAGCTTTTTGCCACTGTCAATACTTAGCCCCAAAATACAGTATTAAGGACACCACAGTATTTATCCTTACAGTCTATTGGGAAGTCAGAAAGTTAAGAAAAAGTGTCATGAAAGGTGCGAAAAGACCAAACTAAGTAAGAATCCAGGTGGAGAGACGATTACTTCTCATGCCAGAAAGGGAAGAATCCGAGACAGATAACAAGGCAGGTAGCATCTGAGCTGGGCCCTGGAGGTAGGTAGGACTCTGCCAGGTGAACAAGGAGAGACGAGAATCCCAGCAAAGAACAAGCATCAGCAGTTAAAGACATACACTCAGCTATTAGGCCAACACTTCTTACTATTAATCTAAAAAGTGGGCCCTTAAACATTTCCAAAAAATCTGTCTTTTTTAAATAGATGTGTCGCATGATTGCCAGGGTAGAGGGTGAGGGTGGGTGAAATGGGTGAAGACGGTCAAAAGGTACAAACTACCAGTGATCCAATAACACGTCACGGGGACGCATGTGCCTCACAGTGACTTCAGCTGACGCTGCTATATTGCGTATTTTAAAGTTGCAAAGAGAGGAGATCTAAATATTCTCATCGCAAAAAAATATCTGCAACTATGCATGGTGATGGATGTTCACTTGACTTACTGTGGTGATCACTTTGCAACACACACAAATACCGAATCATTATGTTGTCCACCTGAAATTAATATAACGTTGCCAATTACACTTCAATAAAAAACTTTAAGTAATTAATCGATTAAACAGAAACTTGCTTTCTAAATAAATATTGACTTGACAGTATTTCAAGCAATGTTAAATTCAGTGGAAAATACAGATAACATGAATACATAGTCCTGCACGAATAACTGTTAACAATCTATTATAAGTTGAATATTCTAATTATAAATCACAAGGCACTTTTACAGTAATTCAAATTTGAATATGGCCTTTACTTAAGGAGCCCCTTTACTGTGCAGCTAATTTTACAATTCCCTCAGATAATTGCCTAAGAAAGTTTCACTGGAGCTTGTTTTGCTAGTCAAGTTCTGTGGAAATCTAAGAAGAGATTTTAAGTAATCATCTGGCCTCTTTACCATGCTGCCCTCTTCCCAGTCCAGTGCTGGAGGGGGGAAAAATTGTTGAAGTTTTATTCAACATTCTTACATTCTACTGCTTGGATCACTAGCTAAAAATGCATGTATCTAGTTAACAATGCAGATTTTTACCAACTTTTTAGATTTACTAGTCTAGTACCAGCTTTAAGAAAATATAGATGAAAAGAAGCCAAGTATCTTAGTTCAGATTAAGCACACCTCAAAGTGATATGAAAAAACTATTAAAATAATATTAAATGAGAACAAATTCTTCCAAACATGTATTCTAATAGATGCATTTTAAAATTAAAATAGGCAGTGAATGAGAGCCACCACATGCTAGTAAATGGGTTTATAACAAATTACTGTTTTCCAAAGGATGAGACTGAAGCAAGCATCATACATTAACTGCGGTCTCCCAGCCATCACCACCACATGTGCGGTGGTACGTTTGGGCACGACGAATGTCATTAAATCCAAAAATCTTTATGGTGCCAGGCTACATACTATAGGGAATATAAAAATAAATTATATGGGTGTGGCTCAGTTTGTTGGGTATTGTCCTGCAAAGCAAGAGGTCATGGTTCAATTCCCAGTCAGGGCACATGCCTGAGTTGTAAGTCCAGTTTCCCCACGTGGGCGTGTGCAAGAGGCAACCGATGGATGTTTCTCTCTCGCAAAGATGTTTATCTCTCTTTCTTTCTCCCCTCCTCCCTCTGTCTCTAAAAATAAATAAATCTCTTTTTTTAATAAAATAAAATAAATTCTATGATACAGTGGCTCTCCTTGGGGTGGCAAGATTCATACAGATTGCCACAGAACAGCAAATATATAATAAGCACTGAAAAACATTATGCCACTAGCACAGCTCACAAGTTCTGGAAGGACCAGAAGACCTAATGTGGGACCAGACATTAGAGTTGGATTTTGAAGGAAAAGCAGAATTTCACTGGGCAGAATTGGGAAGAACACCACATCAGCAAGCACAGAGAAGGAGGAGAAAGAAGGATGTATTTGAAGAACACTAGTAACACATTTTGGCAGAGACAGAATATGCCAGAGAATGTCAAAGAGTCTCTCTCTCTCTGGTAAAGTAGCAAACGAGAGGTTAAAGGCCAAGAGCCTATGAAAAGGGGTGGGGGTGAGTGCTGGGCAGAACAGTAGAAACAAGACTGGAAAAGAGACTTCTCTTCTTTGAGAGACACTTGACCCCAGAGAAGTTCAAATGCATGGGGGCTGCCACTACTCACCAGCTGTGGCTAGCTTTCTAACTTCATGGATTTTTGCAAATTCAAAGAGCAGAAGTAGTCAAATATATGGGTTACTGTAATTTATGGTATGTAAATCATAAATATGAAGTCAGCCTAAGTTTTAGATTTTGAAAAGTTTGAATTTCTTTTTAGAGTGCTACTTTATTACATAATCAACAAAACCTACACCCAGATATCCTGCCTTTTGTAGTTGAAAGTACATGGGTCTTGCGTGGGGATCTGGTTAGATAAATAAGCAAGAAATTTAGAAGTATTTAATGCAATCTGAAATGCCGATACTTTTATTTTCAAGATGATAAGCAGCAATCATAATCAGATTGCTATTATAAGTTCCTGGAACATAATCAGATATAACAAAGATGTTCAAATAACCTCACACAGTATACCAACACTAATTTAAGTTACATCTAATATAGTGGAGTATGCACAAGTCAAGAAGGCAGGAAGAGAACAATCTGAGAAAACATAAAAGCAGAAATCATTCAGGAAGAAGGAAAGAACAGACTCTAAAGAAGAAATACAGCCCTGGCTGGTGTAGCTCAGTGGATTGAGCGCGGGCCTGCAAACCAAACAACCGCGGTTCGATTCCCAGTCAGGGCACATGCCTGGGTTGCAGGCCAGTTCCCAGCAGGGGACACACAGGAGGCAACCACACATTGATATTTCTCTCCCTCTCTCCTTCCCTTCCCCTATAAAGATAAATAAATAAAATCTTAAAAAAAAAAGAAATGCAGTACATATAAGAGTTGAACAAGGCCTTTAGAAAATGGAACTTGAATGAATACAAAATGCAAAACGTTGGAGTGATTTAAGCAGATGTGTGCCTGGTTATTATGAAGAGCCGACTTTAGACATTCCAACAGTCAACAAATACAAACATCTTTATTCATTCAAAATTTAGATGTGTGCTTATCAACAGAAACCCCACCTGCATATTCAGAATGAAGCACTAATTAAATCTTCACAAACTTGGCCACATTTGCTTTCCAAGTGTCTCTCAGAAGAGTAATCAACTGGGAAAAGCTGGGTGGCACCACCACAGGGCAGGTATCTGAGGTGCTTCTGCAAATCACACGATGACACAAATAACACCTCGAAACAATGACAATAAAACAAACCACTTTCTTTCTTCACACAGCCTTTTCTTACCCTCCTGGCCACGCGAATCTCTCCATCCTCAAAAACATCACTGTAGTTGGTTTTGGTCTATCCGATCCCAGTTCTAGTCTCCCTAACCGTGTGATCTTACACCACACTGAGATCACACAAGTCCTGGAGCACAGGAGTTGCATCACACTCATTTGTGCAACCCCTGAGGGCCTGGTATAGAGTCCTCAGGAATTTCTTGGAGAACTGGAAGCTCTGTTACTAAATTTTTCTTTGGAGTATATTTATACATGTTTTCCTGTTACAAACTGTTCTATAACAAGAACTCCAGAATAGTTATTTTTGCTAAGAACAATTGCACTTCAAAGGAACACTGACGGTTACTCTCTGGGTTGTGTGTAGAATCTCGGAAGACAAACAGAATATGAATCAGTGTATCACCGACTAGTCAGAGAAAACTTGTTTTCAATAAGACAATCCTGGGCTTGAAAAATACATGCACCTCGTTTCCTTTCACATTAAAAACAAGTAAGGAATCGCTTTGAAAGTGAAAACTTCCTTAGCAAAAGGAAACCATATTCTACGTCTATAAAGGATATGTGTTTGTTCTAAGGTTAATATTGTGACTTAACTTCATCACTGACATTGGGATAGATCCATCACTTAAGTTCTTTGTTCTTCCATTTCATTCAACATTGTACAAAGATATTTTCTGCCCCCCATGGGTACACGAGGTACAAGGGTTGTGTACTAAACTGAAATGAAAATTTAATAAACTGTTATTTTTAATGTAACCCCATTTTACTATCACAAACCTTATTCTAAGGGGCTAAAGTTGCTGGTTCACATTATGAAATATTGAGCAAAGATGACTTTATCTGTACCTGACCTCGTGGAACTCCTGGGACACTATCTGAGAAATATAGTGTTAAAAGAAAAAATATCAAAATAATTCACACCTGAACTTAGAAGGCCACTGCTTCTGTGAGAGCTACAGGATGTCTTTCCTTTCTCATAACCAAGATGAGAAGCTGTATGTAACACACAATCCCAGGTACCATTTATCCCCATATTAAAATACACTTTGGAAAGCACATTCGTGTCAAGCAAAAAACTGTTAATTATTTCAGTTGAAAAGTTAATTTTGGAATCAGAAAATATTGGAAGTTCATTTTAAAATATTGAGAATTTGTAATATAAATTTTTCATTATTCCAGAAAAGTCTTTCAAAAATTCAATCCTTTCTTAGTTGGAAACCCATCTTTTTAAAAACTGCTATACTTCTGTTAGGCATTTATTGAGTTACCTTTCATAATTGTTCCAGAAAGACTGGGAAAAGGATCTTCTCTAGGGATTTATGTTAAAGAAAGCATCAACGCAATAGGCCTCCTAATAAAAAGAGTCACTGGAAAAAAAATAGTTTTTTCTAATAAAAACTGGGACAAAGGTAGAAAAAAATCCCTCAATGCATTTCTAAATGTCACAAAACATTTAGAAGATTTTTAATTTGATGATTTTTCTACACAAGGAAAATAGAGAATTCAATCAATTATCCAGCTACTGTTGGTTTTTTTAATTGATTTTTGCCTTAGTTTTCCATACTTTGTATGTCTAGCCACCATCTGTTTACCAATTCTACCTTAATTTACCTTAAAGTTTTTACTCAAATTAAACTTCAAAAAATCAGGCAAATTTTAGAGCTGCATTCCCTACAAGTTAAGCTAATGACCCAGCTGAGAGAGAAAACGCATTATAATGGCATTACACAGAGCTAATCTGGGAGGGGAAGTTTCAAAAAACAAAATGCTCTAAATTGGAAACAGAAACATTAGCCCAAAGTAATCACAAATTAGGTCTAAACAGAGAGCTGGCATTTGTCCTCAGTCAACAAAAAGTAGACACGGTTTTATTATAATATATCTAAGTTAATGTTTAACTTCAAGAGCTAGATATGTGTATATTTACATTTTTCTTCACTATTTAAAGCTAATTAGTAAGTTTTAGGGAAAGATCTCAGTAAATTTCTATATAACTTATTTCCAAAAGAATGTGGCCATGTATATTTCTCCCCAGTCATTACGGCAGTAAAAATACCGGAAGCACTGTTTTTAACAAGAGTTGGTTTGTTAGGACCACTGCCTTGCTACAAAAGTTATATTTAAGAAAGAGAGAGTTTTCTCTTAATTGTTTTGGAAAAAGTCAGTAAAGCTGCAAAAGGAAAGGAGGAGATTTAATAACCAAGTTGTAAGGGGAATAAACCCAAGCAGGTGGAGACATCGATCAATCCCAGACATTAATTACTCTCCTGAGTCTAGGTACTCGAGGCTGAGGAAGGAAGGCTTCTCCGAGAGACTCTAAACAAAACCACTGCCACCACATAGTAACTCCACAGCTGCTTTTTCCGTTGAGCCTCTATTTTAAGGCCTTTCTAATATAATTCCTTTTGGCCAGGTCCTTGCTTTACTTTTATACCACAGGTTTTTATTCTCTTTCAATAAAAATTAATTTTAAAAAATTATGGATGAAGAATTGCTCCAAGAAAAGTCAGGTAATAACTTTTAAATCTTTTAATTCTATAGGGTTTTTATAATGGCTTTTT
>PVKM010035461.1:0-15157 GCA_004027735.1 Carollia perspicillata | reverse complement strand
TTACCTATTGTTTGTGACTGCTTTCACAATGTTATCAGTGAAGCATTGCGAAAGAGACCATGGCCCATGGAGCTTAACATATTGACTACCTGGGCCTCACAGGAAAAGTCTGCTGACACCTGATAAAAGGCCTGTGGGGAGAGCCCTGCTGGAATGAACTGGAGTTCTGTGTCCGTGGGTGGCACACAGGGAGCGTTCGCCTGTTCATCTGCTCTGCTAGCCTGGAGGGCTCCAGCCCATCGGTGCCCCTGCCCTAGAGCCTAGTCCTGGGTCGGGCTTCTCCATTTAGGTCACCACACACACTACAGAGGTGCCATGCCATATCCTGCAAGAGATTACCTTCGCTCTTTATAAAGTATAACTATAGATCACAAGTGGCAAACACAAGACCCACGGTTCGAATCTGGCCCGGCACCTTGTTTCTACCTGGCGGCAGCGCCAAGCTCTCACTTAACTGTTCAGGAGTAGTTACGTTTATACAGTCCTAAAATTACATTCAGCCCTTTGAAGGCAACCACGAGGCTGATTTTGCCCCCGGCAATAATGAGTTTGACACCCCTGCATAGATTATCAAAAAGAAGGAAACTTAGACACTGTCATAGCAATGAAATACAATCACCATAACTAGCCTGACCAAAATCTTTGCATGTCAAAGCCTTCCCAAGCCCTGTGAAAATGTCCTCTTTACTTCTAGCAAATATGTGGCACAATGAAACTCCAGGGATCAGAAGAACTCGAACAACTCCCAAAGTGTGCAACCTGAAATCAGACTCCATTTTGGCACTAGCTTGGATAAAGATAAATAATAAGGGTTATCGGGAGGGTGAAAGTATCAACTAGTCATCTGTATGTGAAATCACTTTTATTCCCAGAATGTATCTTATTCACTAAAGCTCTGGGCAGGATTAGGCTAAATTGAATGTGTTGTTCAGAGGCTATGTTTTGCCATAGGAAGAGGAAGTTCTGGAAAATCAATTAAGAACTCAGTAACTTAATCTTGTTGACTGTTCCCTCTAATGGGGAACACCCATGCAGTGCTGGGATGGCTGGCTCCAGGAAGAGATCAGAGTTTCAGGACGGTATCTATAGGATTAAAGTGAAATACAGAGTTAAATATATATTTTGGTAATTTTTGGCCACCAAAAAAAAAAAAAATCAATCTAAGTGTTTCTAAAGCCAAAGCAACCATTTCTTATTGATACAAAGTAGACATGGGAGATCCATGTTTGAGATGGTGTTGGTATGAGGAGGAGGGAAGCATTTCAGTGAGTGATAAGGTTTTTATTAAGTATGATTACTTTTCATTCTAGGGCAGCACCTGACTTTAAAACAAATAAAGCAACCAAAAACTGGAATGAAGTTTGAAGATTTGGAAGAACACAAAAATGAAGCTCCGAGCGATGACAGAATGGCAGAAGATGGAAAACAACAACAAAAAAGTAGACTGATTAGTACGAGACCGAAGCACAGAAGCTTCTGCCCCAGTTACTCACTGAGGGTGGACGATAGACATTAAACTCAGGCCACAAAAGAATACAAATGAACATTTAGGAAGGAGGGAGGGGAGACCGTGGGCCTTCGTCTTAGGAGTCAGCTCTGGTCTGAGCACAGGGCACAGTATGTTTGCTTTAAACGCCATGTTGTGGACCGAATGTTTGTGTCCCCCCCAAATTCCTATGTTGAAACCCTACTCCCAAAGGGACCGTAGCAGGCAGCGGGCCTGAGGAGTTACTCATGGTAAGATGAGGTCATGACAGTGGGGCTCTCCAGATGGGGGCAAAGCCTGTCTAACACGAGGAGGAGACACCGGATCTGTCTCTGCTCTCTGCCACCTGAGGGCACAAGGCAAAGGCGGCCCCCTGCAAAGCAGGAAGCAGGTCCTCACCAGAAAAGGGAACCACCTGAGCCACCTGCAGAACTGGGAGGGTGTTCGTTGTTCGCCGCACCTAGGCTGTGATACTGTTGTTATTGCGGACCACGACACAAAGCAAACACTCTTTCATCGAGAGGAGTTGAAGGGTGAGAGGATTAGGAATAATGGAATATTCTAGTTTCCCAAGAGATTTTAAATTCATTGACGTGTCTTTCGTGTTTCCTAGGCGTTTTCACATGCCACTGATTTGTTTTTATTATCACAGCACACTCTGAAATAGGCATCGTCAAGCCCATTTTACAAAGAGAAAAATCGGAGGATCCAAAAAGTGAAGGGACTCGCCCCAAGTTCACCAACGCTCAAACGCGAGCCCCCTGATTGGAGACCAGTGCGTTTTGCAGGGCACTGCTGACTCTCTGCTCTGTCAACTTGTTGGTTGGTGCGCTGCGGAGACAGTGCTGGCTCCGGACGGTACGGTACGTGGGGAGAGACCCGAACAAAGGGGCTGCTTGCGAGGCGGGGGCAGGGCATGGAGAGCCAGCACGCGAAGCGGGGTGCACGGGCCCGCGGCAATCGTGGGGAGGAGTTACTTCCCTGAGAGCTGAAGGAGGAGGGGGAGGGTGTATGTACGGTCCCCAGCTCACACGGCTGCCCAGCAGGTGCGGACGCGGGGAGGGAGGCGGGGAGTGCCAGTGATAGCTGCTGAAGTATGAAAGAAGCGCCGGACCTCCCTCTCCTTTGGCCTTCCGTTCTCAGGCCAGTCCCTGCCACTGGCCGTTAGGGGGCCCAGCCAGAACGAGGCCAAACATGTGAGCGGCCTCCTGGCCGAGCAGGGGAGCGAAGTACTGATCAGGAGCGGGTGGGGAGGGCACGGACAATAAAATGAGAATAACAGCCAACGTCCCAACCGTACAGAGTTGTAATGCCCTAAAACAAATCTAACGCTGAAATAGAGCCGAACATAATTTATACAGACTCAGGTCCATAGTCCCTTATTTGAAGCCCTTTGGACAAGAATGTGTTCTGTAATTCAGAATGCTTTGAATTCTAGAAAGATAATAGTGTGCATAAACTATGTAGTTTATATACAGCCCGGCTCGAGGGCAGCAAAGGGGTTGAATATTTACTCTACTTGAGATAAATAAAGATAAATCACTTCTCATTAGTTCAGGTCATTTTTTGCTACCACATGAATTTTGGAATTGAGGATAAGCGATTACTGACCAGCAGTTCACTTTTCAGAAGGCATCCTAGGATTTGGTGGCATGTTATTGTCATAATTGTGAATGCTGATTGTCTTTGTACAGTCTTTCTTTTATTACCTAGTTATTTACATGTATTTCTATGGATTCTAGAAAAATAGAAAATCGCCATATACAGGTTTTTAAAAATATTAATTAAAAAATAAAAGAGCATGGCAATTTGTAGCAGGATCAGCTCTACGCAGGGAGCATCCAGGTGGTGACAGGTTGGCCTTGCTGACAAAAAGAGGGATAGGCCACTTTTCCTGCGTGGCATTGGAAGCTAGGTCAAGGACGTGGCCCCTGAAGGTGAAAGGGACCTCTCCCGGTCTCCATCCCCCTGGGGATCAGCGCTCTCGGGAATGCCCAGGTGAGCAGAGTGAGGAATGGTTTCTTAGAATTCGGTGGGGACCTTGGGTGGTGATTTTGCTGGCAGGCATTCCTGGTCGCTAAGGCTCTGAAACCACAGTTCTCAGAACGACTTAACAGGAAGCCTCACCCACTAACAGAGGAAGCTGAGGAAGGAAGGAAAGATGGCAATGCTGGGGGAGGGTCAGTAATTAAACAATAAGCGAAGTCACATGCCTTGGGATGTGTCTGTGTGGTGAGAGGAAACACCCCTGCCCACACCTTCCTTGCTGCCCCTAACACTCTCCTGGGTGCCCTGCACTCACCTGGCCGGGATCATTCCCTCACGCAGAAATATTCAGCCTCGGGGATCTCTCTGGAAAGTTTCCCACCCCTGGCTCCTCATCCTCTTCTTTTCTACTTGCCCAGTTCCCACAGTCCTTCCCAACCTTCAAAGCCAAAGTTCACCTCTTTACAAGGAAGGAATCACTGCCTTCTCGCCACTCTGGCAGCCCACAGGGTGGTTTGGACTTTCCTCATGATTCTCACGGTATTTCACCTTATATTAGAGGAATTGCCTTATGCCCCCTCTCCAGTTAAAAGCTTTGTTTATTTACTACATTTTTTTCATTAATTCATCAGGCATTTATTCAAAACCTAGTCTGTGTATGTATGGTGCTAGGCTCGGAGTTTTAAGATAAATAAGATAGGTTTCTTGTGCCACGGAGCTCACTTGATCTAGCAGAGAAAATGGGCCATGTCAGTGGCCTGGGAGATCGTCAGAGGGCTGTGTCACCCAGCTGGTGTGTGTGCTGGTGCAGGGTGGTCAGGGAAGGCTGAAATCTCAAAGTCAAGTGGGAAGTGAGTGACCGAATGAGTAACGGGGAAGGATGTTCCTAGCAAGGAGAACAGCGTGGCATAGGGCCAGAGGCTTGAGGATTGGAGTACATTCCAAGAACTGCAAATAGTTGAGTAAAATCAGTGTATGGACATCAAGCAGGAAGGTGTGGAGGAGAAAGTAATGGGGAAAGGTGAATCTGGATAGTGACCAGCCACCCAATCTTGGTCTTATCAACCTTGTGATAGGATTTGTTTAGTTCCTGGTGGCTGTAACTGACCTGTGTAGATGAGACAGGCAGTGATACCCCAGGTCAAGATAAGATTACCTGCTATCTTAGGTTGAGTTCCCACAGAAGCAGATTCTGAGATCGAGAGTCAAACGAAAGAAGGCTAATTGGGAGGAGATCCCAGGGACTCTTAGGGGAATGGGGAAGTGCGTCAGGAAAGGGAAGGCAGCCACTGCAGGAGCTCTGGTAGCAGGTTATCGCTGCGAGCATCTCGCTCAGGCATCTGGAAGACTGTAGAACAAATTTCAGAGTCATTCCCCTCAAGGAGGAGGAGGAGGCTGGGTAATACGGCCAGTTCCTCTTGGTCTTTGCTCAAGGGCTGATCACAGGGGCTTGAACTCCTCAGCACGGGGGTCTGCCCCGTAAGGGCCATGGCAGCCTTCAGTCAGAGAAAATATGCAGGTGCATGAACAAGGGCCGGCGAGTGATAGGGGACGGGGTAGGCCATGAGCTTCTGCTACGTCTGGTTATTCTGATAGAATAATTTGGAAAAACATGCTAGGTTGTGGAGTCAGGGCAGGAAAGAGATGGCCCACTCAAGGGGTGAGTGGAGAGAGTTGGAAGAAGGAATGAGTGACAGAGGCGAACAGCCACAGGGAAGGCAGGTGCCAAGAGCAGGCATCGGTGCTCGCAACGCTTGAGACCTGAAGGTAGCTTTCAAGCTGCCCTGTTCAGGTTAGAAGCCAGGCTGCCAGCACGCTCATCATTTCATGGCGATCACAGCTCTTTCCAACAATGCCTTCTGCTTGTGAGCTCCTTATAATTATGATGACTTGTCATTGACCCTGTACTGCTTTGGCTTCAAAATAACGGGGTCTGCTGGGTGAGCAGGTGTTAATATCCATTCTCTATTGAGCCAGGAATGCACATCTTATTTTTTTTCCAAGTCCATCATTCACTCTAGTATACTACATCTTTCCAGAGAAGAATGTCTCTGGTGCTCAGCAGTGAGTGTATTCTAAGTGTTACCGTATATCTTTGTTATTTGAGAGTCAGTAACCAACCCTTTCAATTTCTGAAGGTCCCACTTAGCTTCAAATTTCTTACTTTCATAGTGATCTGGCTTCAGTTAGGGGTGCGCTAGTGTGACAGTATAGACAATGGTTTTGTACCCCCTCCCCAATCTCATGGGCTGAAATCCTAACCCCCCATGTGATTGCATCTGGAGGTGGGGCCTTGGGATGTAATTACATCATGGGGAGGGGGCCCTCAAGAATGGGATTAGTGCCCTTTCTGCTATCAGTGCCCTTCCTCTGGAATTTCATGCAAAATCAACTTAGGCCAATGGAGGCCAACAGAAGTAAACTCGTTGAAAGCCTGCTGTGTACCAGACGACTTGTAACTCCCACTGCTGCACAGATGGGGAAATGAGGGCCCGGAGCGGCTGAGTAACTTGCTCACGGTTTCACATCTAGTGGGAATGGAGTCCACGTCTGGCTGACTCCAAAGTCCATCTTCTTCTATGCTCCAATAGAGGCTTCTAGTGGATTTTTGCTAAGAAAATTGATAGTAGTTATTTTTAGAAACACAACAAACAAGTCCTCAATGACTGCAGGATATGGCACTTGTCCTTCAGCCGCACTATTAGCAGTGGCTGAGAGCCTGGGCCCTGGAACCAGACCCCCATCACCACACTCCAGCTGGTCACATAGTCCTCATACACTGTGTAACCTCCCTGTGCCTCAGTTTCCCCTCACCAAAGTAGGCTTCCTAATAGTCTTCCCCCCTCGGGTAGAAGGAATGTGAAATGAACCTGTGGTGCCTGGTGCAGAGCAAGCAGTGAGATCAGCTGTGACTACTTCTGTCTTCCCTCTATGACCTGTCCCACAGACAGGAGGGGTTGACCTGAAAAGGCTAAGAATCCTGGGACCCAGAGGAGAAACCCACAGGGATTAGATGCTCTTGTGTCCGGGGCAAACCGGTGATGTCCCCCCGTGGGTGGAAAACATGAAGTCTCCAAGCAAGTGGCACATTGAAGGGCGGGCGGTTCTTGTCAAAAACATATTTTGGTCTGTGGTTTCTCTGAGCCATTTTTATCTTTGCAAAATGACCCCCTTGGGAAAACGAGGCAGCTCCTTATATATAAATAGCCCTGATTGGAGAGAGGAAGTGAGAGGTTTCCCAAGAGAGGCAGAGCAGTGGTTGTGGGAGCTCAGAGCCAGGCCCAGTACCTGGCCCATGTGGGTCCTCAGTCAGTATTACCAAACCCATGGATGGGTTTAAATGACTGTTGTTGTGGAAGACCTTCCTCCCTGCTGACAGAGGCCATCGTTTTGATGGCAGCTTGCAGCTCTGTTTGTGTTGGGCTGACCTTGGCTGAGGCGGAGTGGTTAGTCAAGAGTAAGGAGGACTGTGGATTGCCGCTGTGTCTCTTGAGGGAACCCTGTCTGCCAACACCCCTAACAGTGCCCTGTAATGTTCCAGGGAAAAAGAGAAGGGAAGCCTTTGCCTTCATGAGGGTCACAGTGCAGGGGGAAGGCGGTGTCTGAATATTCACTCCCTCTCTCAGCCACTCGCTGGTTGTTGGGTGTTGCAATAGCTTCCTAGGGCTGCCAGAACGAAGTACCACACACTGGGTGGCCGGAAACAATGGAAATTTCTTGTCACAGTTGGGAGAGAGAGAGATCCAAAATCAAGGTGTAGGCGGGGCCACCAGCTCTCTGAAGACTCTGGGGGACAATCCTTCCTTGTGCCTCCCTAGCTTCTGGCATTTTCCAGCAATCTCTGATGCTCTTTGGCTTGTAGTCACATCAGTCCGATCTCTGCCTCTGTCTTCCCGGTCTTCCCTCTGTGTCTGTGTCTACGTGTGTATTCACTGGTCTTTCATGAGGACACAGGTTAGCGGGCCCGAGATGATCCGCTCTGGCCTCACCTTCACTAACTGCACCTGCAAGGACTCTAACTGCAAATAAGGTCAGGTTCTGCGGTTCTGTGGGGATGTGAATTTGGGGGGAATACTCTTCAACACAGGACAGGTGTCTTCTTTATGCCGAGATACCCTGCCGGTTGGCCTGGGTATAGAGATAAGGTAGGTGCATGAGCACTATAAATTATTGTAACTCCATGAGATAAATATACGCTAACACTTTACATTGACTAAGTACCTACTAAGTGCCTGACACTGTTTTAAACAATGTACATTTTCAATCAATGGATGAATGGACAACAAAAATGTGGTATATATACAATGGAATATTACTCAGCCATAAAAAAATAAAAAGAAAATTCTTCCCTGGGTGAAAACATGAATGGAACTTGAAATAATATAATAGGTCAGAAAAAGTAAAATATTGAATGATTTCACTTATATGTGGAATCTGAAAAAAAAAGAACTAGATACAGAGAACAGCTTGGGGGTTGCCAGAGGTGAGGGGTGGGGGTGTTTGAGGGTGGGGAGAAGGAGATCAAAATGTACAAACTTCCAGTTATAAGATATGTAAGTTCTGGGG
This sequence comes from Carollia perspicillata, assembly GCA_004027735.1. Lineage (NCBI taxonomy): Eukaryota > Metazoa > Chordata > Mammalia > Chiroptera > Phyllostomidae > Carollia > Carollia perspicillata. The sequence continues at coordinate 7,119 of PVKM010035461.1, read as the reverse complement.
GTGTAATGCACAGTACAATGACTACAACACAAAATGACTATTGTACAGTATACAATACTGTATATTTAAAAGTTGCTAAGTGAGTACATCTTCAAAGTTCTCATCATAAGAAGAAAATTTTTAACTATGTGAGCTGATGAATGTTAACTAATCGCAGTGACCATTTTGTAATATATACATATATCAAATGTTTCTGTTGTACAACTTTAATATAATTTGTCAATATCTCAATAAAATTGTAAAAAATAAAATAAAATAAATTAATGTGCATTTAAACCCATATAATCCTCACAGCGAACCTAACAGGCAGGTACTATTATTATCCCCATTTTACAGATGAAAGAATTGAATTCCAGAAAAGCTGAATAACCTGCCAAAGGTCACAGAGCAAGTTCCTTTGGCTGTGGAAGTCAGGGCACGTCTCTCTGAGGAGTTGGCACGCAAATAGAGACTTGGATGAGGAGAGAGCAGCAGCTAGAGGAAGGCCAGGGGCGGAGGGGGTGCAGACAAGTGTTCCAGGCAGAAGGAAGATCCATGCCAAGGCCCTGAGTCCAGAAGAGGAAGCCGGGAGTCTGATCATGTAAGCGCGAAGCTGGGAGGAGAGGCTGCTGCCAGGCCCTGCTGATGGATGTGAACGGGAAAGGGAAGGAAAATCATTTGCTTGCAGCCTCAGGCCCTCAGTGAATGCTGAGGCCACAGGGATACAGGCAAGATGGTGATGGGCTGGAGTGGTGGGTGAGCAAGTACTAAGTTTAATACTGTATGTCTGTTAGAGATCCAATCCTCTTTGAAGCCATGGGACCGCATCAGAATGAGGACCCCACGTTGAGAATCCTGCCTGTGTCCACTATAGGGGTTAGGTCATTTGTGTCGGGGGTCATTTGTGTCTAGTTTCCAAGCCTGGCTGCCCAGTAGAAAACCTCAGAGACCATGTTCAAACTACAGACCCCTGGGCTCTCACAATCATTGAGTCTAAATACAAGAGGACCCAAGAATCTGTACTTAAAATAGACCTACTATAGACTCAAGTAGTAATAGCTTACTTTTATTAAGCACTTCCTGTGTGCACTTGACATTCCCTGTTTTTTAATCTCATAAGAATTCTGCCCTGGCTGGTGTGGCTCAGAGAATTGAGCGCCCGCCTGTGAACCAAAGGGTCACCAGTTCGATTCCCAGTCAGAGCACATTCCTGGGTTGTGGGCCAGATCCCTAGGAGGGGACACTTAAGAGGCAACCACATATCGATGTTTCCCTTTCTTCCTGCCTCCCTACCCCTCTCTAAAAATAAATAAATAACATCTTAAAAAAATAATTCTATGAGATGGATGCTTCCCCCCCATCTGTAACAGATGAAAACACGAAGAAGACATAGAACATCTAAGCATACAATTTGTCCAAAATCTTAGAGCAAGTCCAACCAAGCATGTGTGGGTCAAGGAGCTGGGCCACGTGATCTCAGACCGTAAGCTGATTTTGTGAACCTCCTGAACCTTTAAGCCCCCTTTTTTTCTTCAACCAAGGGGTTTCCCTCTGGACTGCCCAGAAAAGCAACCTTCAGCTTCTGGTCCTGAGTTGAGGTTAGAATCTTTCAGTTCCATCTCCTCTTGGAGTAAATATTTAAATTGGTTTAAAATTTTTCCTCTTTAACCTTTCTAAATAAAAATAAATCTTGCCCTCTGGACTGTGTCTGCAGCTTCCCGTTTATTTAAGAGCACCCTTTGTCACACAGCCTTGAGTGCTGGTGAAGTGGAGCACTGGCAATTAGTGGATGGCCATGGTCAAGGGCGAGGGAGGAAAGCCCCGCAAACCTGCAAACCCACAAACCTGCAAACCCGGGTGGGCCCCTCCTGCACCTGCTCAGACAAAGCTGGCCTCAGGGCAGCCTGGTCTCAGGGGCCACCAGAGCCAGAGCCCCTTTTAGGAAAGCAAGGTTGCTTCCCAGCTCTCCCACAAGTTTTAATTTAGCTGAGGTCTGCCAGCTGCCCCCAGGTGAAAACCTGGGGAGGGTATCATGTTCCACACAGGCTTCCAGACAGCAGGGTGAATGCCCACGTCTCTGTCAGAGAGCACAGGTTGTAAACTTTTTAGTAACACAGAAAAAGGCAGCTGCTTGCTTGGTTTCTTGTTTGTTTTGCTTTTTAGGAGTTAGATTTCCTGGGCCCTCAGACACAAAGCGACTGAATGAGAAATTGACACTGCCCATTGAATTCCTTTTGAATTCATTTCAACCCGTTGGATTCCAGAAGATTCCATCTTTCCTACCTCAACTCATACCTTCCCTTTATTCATAATGTAGCTGCAGTTTACCAAGATATGTAAGCACTACAGATTCTTGCCCAGAAGACGCTGCAAAATCAAAAACGAAAGAGACCTCTTCCTCTCCACCCTTCCTCAAATGTCCTCTCTCTCCTCCGTTCTGCCAGAACCCCCACCAGTTTGCCAAGAGCCACCCAGGAACAGATTTCCTCTCTAATCTGTAGCATCTGTTCATCCACTCCCACTCCCTGTTAATCCCTCCAAGTGGGCTCTTCGCTGGAGACAACTGGGAACCAGACCGTGGTGCTAATTCACAGGCTCCACTTTCATTTGTTCTGTTTCCTTCAGAAACACAGAGAAAGTCACCTTCACTCCACCCAGCAAGGTGACACTGGATGACTCTCTTTAGTCACAGGGCCAGTTCCAATTCTCAGGCTGCAAAGCCAAGCCTTCCTCATGTCTGTTTGTGTTCATCAATTTCATGCTGATGACTTAGTTATATTTACATGGGAATGGTTTCGATTCAAGCCATGGGAAAGTCGGGAGGCCAGGGCGGTATTTATGGTTCAGTAAGTGCCTTGTTGTGGGGTCCTGGCTCAGGGACTAGTCCTCTGTGAGCCTGCGCTTCTCCATTTTGAAAACAGGGAGAAATCTTCCATGCGGCAGCTATTTGTCAAGTGCACTAGAATGTGCTGATAAAAGATAAATCTTCATTTTAACAGATAAATCTTGGGTTTTATTTTCTTTTTCCCTGCTTCCTTTTTAGTTGTGCTGTAGCACCCCCATGTATCCTAGATACCCCAGCACCTCTACAGACAATTAGTGCTTATCTGTTATGGACTGGATGATTCTGTCCCCCGAATTCCTATGTTGAAGTCCCAACTCTGAATGTGAAGGTATTAGCAGGTGGGACCTTTGGGGGGCGACTGGGACTACCTGAGGAAATGAGGGTAGAGTCTCCAAGATGGAATTGGGGTCCCTACAAGCAGAGGAAGAGACATCAGAGCTTCTTCTCTCAGCCATGTGAGGTTAGAAGGTGGGCATCTACAAGCCAAGAAGGGGGACCTCACCAAGAGCCAAATCGGCTGACCCCTAGATCTTGGACTTAAGCCTCCAGAACTGTGGGCGATAAATGTGTGTTGATTAAGACATCCCGTCTATGGTGTTTTGTGACAGCAGCCGGAACAGACTATGGCATTATCCTTCCACTATTTTTTCTCTACATTCATACAACCACCTATAAACATCAATGTACATGCACATCCATGTAGATACATAAGATGTTTACCATCATTTTATTATTTTTATATTTTTCTGTATTGATTTTTTCCTCCAATATCTAATGGACTGAATCCCCCTTAATTCACCCAATTGAGCCTCAACTTATTCTTTTCAAGGGCCACATGTGCTGTTACGGTGCAGCGGCACTCTAATTTACTTAACCACTCTCATACAGATGATATTCCCTATTTCCAGTTCTGTTGGCTTACCACTGCTTAGTTTAGTCCACTCTGTGTAAACACGTCCTTAGGTTTTATCCCTAAGGAACAGATTCCTGGGAGTGGGATTTTGGAGTAAAAAATGTATATATTTTTATTCATAACAAATGTTGCCATATTGCTTCCCAAAAATTTTCATTAATACGTGTTTCTAACCAGAAATTTACTAAGGTCCTCGTACTCCCTTTAGTGATGGAGCCCGCTACGCTCTCATTTTTCCGTCTGGTCACTCCCTATGAACTGATGTCTCACGCCGACTACTTCGTATCTCCCTGATTGCACATGAGTTTGAACCTCTTTCATACATGTGTTCACCACCTGGAATTGCTTTTCTATGAAGCAGATTATTAGAAAAAACTCCACCTGATCATGAAGTTATGCTTTTGATTCATTGCTGGATTCTATTGGCTGATTTTTAAAAATATTTTCCATGCCAAATTGGTTGGTTGAGTTTTTCAGATACTGAATTATAGAATATTTACATGTTTCTGGCCTAGAATTAACATTTAAATATTCTTTTTTAAAATTATTTTTATTGAGATATAATTAACACGAAACATTCTATGAACTTAAGGCACACAATGTGTGGATCAGCCACAACAGTGTTTGTTTATACTAATTCACCATTTTTAAACTTAAAACTCAACTGAGGCACCATCTAGCACTAGTATCTGTTTCAATGGTGATTTTAAGGTCACTTTTTCCATCTCCTCTATGATAACTAATGTTCATTTGATTTTTCTAGTTATCTTATGGTTAATTTTGACATTTTGTATTTTGTTTAAAAATTATACATCTCCTTTGTTTTCAGTTGTGCATCCCTTTATGTATGCTTTTTAATCTTCTGTATATGTGGTGTGTCTCCACTTATATTTATAAACTTACATGTTTCATTATCTTTTATCCTTAATAAAGCTCATTCAATTTGTTTATTAGTCTTTCCAAATAACTCAATGTTGGATTTATTCACCCTCTCATTGCTCTGTTGATTTGTAGTTTAATAATGTTAGATTCTTTTCTTCATTAATTTTCACCTTCCTAGTTTTTTTTAAATGTTTACAAACTTAATTTCAAGTTCCAAAGGATTAACAAAATAAGCCCCCAAAATGTGAATAGCTAAGCAACAATAATTCTTGACCAAATAAGAATTTTTTTCTCAAAAGTAAATTGAAATTAGTTGTGTAAAATGGACATTGATAATTACTGTGATTCCTGTAATATGCATCTCTCTTTTTCTTTGCAACAAAACATTAATTTCCCTCTGGGGACAATCTCCTTCTCATCCTCAAGATCCTACAAGATCCAAGATCCAAGCTCAAGGTGAAGGCATGTGACTCAGGCCTAGCTCATTGGAGTTCTGCATCTTCCTGACCACAGTGATTGGTCCAGGAATGGGCACATGACCCGAGATGAGCCAATTAAATCTCTTTCCAAGGTTTGCTAGAACTATTAGTAAAGACACTCTCTTTCCTTCCGAGATTTTAGGTGCTACGAAGCAGGAAAGTCTGGAGGGCCCAGAAGCTGTCTCTATTGGCACTAGAAAGAGCCTGCCAGAGAATGAAGTCAACATGGAGGAAGAACAGAGAGAAGGAGATGGATCCTCAATGATACCAGCTGGACCCTGGGTCGTCATGTCTGGAGCTGAGTCGCCCCCTTTGAACATTCCAGTTACGTGAGTAAATTCCCATGTTTGTTCCTTGTGTTTGAATGGGGCTTCTGCCACACTGCATAAGAGGAATCCTGGTAGACACAGACCATGTCAGACTATTTTCCACCAGAAGCAGGCTCTTCCTTGTCTCTTGGCAGAGTGTGGTCCAGTTACCAGGGGCAGAGTTACTCTACGCATTGTAGGCCACGAATCTCTGGCTTTCTTAGCTGCAACCCTCACTGTTCCTGATTTCCTCCTTGGAAACACTCACTTCCTTGGGCCCTTCAGCATGCCACTCCCACATTATTTGGTTCTCTAAGTCTTCTGGTTGGCTGTTGAACCCTGCTTCTCTGAATGGAACATGCATATCCTTTGTGGTATTTGCAGGGCAATAGGACAAATACAGCATTTGGGGTGGGGGGTGGCAGTTAATTTTACTGAAAGATTTAGGGAGGATACATTACTTATAAATTAAAACAGAATTCTTCAAAACAAACGGAAAAACTGATGTCAATCTTTAAGATTTCAAAGAAATTTTATGCTTACGGCAGGTTGCTTTCTCCAATATACCTTCAGTTTTCTGGTGACATACACTTATGAAGTGATTGCTCCCGATGTAAGGAAAACCCTCCCCTGACTCCATATTCTCTTCCAGCTATGGCCCCTTTAATCGACTTCCTGGACAGCCACGAATTCAAAGAGTTGTGTCTAAATTTACTGTCTCTACTTCCCTTCATCCTTGTCTTTCCTGAACCCACCCCTTTGGCTCCCACTTTGCACTTGCCAAGTCCCTAGTAGCTTCCATGTGGCTAAATCCAATGGGCAATTATCTGCCTTCAGCTTATTTGGCTCCTCTGGAATCAAATGCAGTTTATCAGCCTCTCTTCCTGAAAGCACTCTTCGCTTGGCTTCCAAGACACACGTTCTACTCGGCTCTTGTCTCCCACAGTGGCCACTCCTGCCCAGCCTCCTTTGCTGGTTCTTTTCATTTCCCAGACCACTTAGTGTGGGGTGGGGAACTCCCAGGTCTCAGCCCTTTATTGCCTGCCCTTTGCGTGTGTTCTGATGGGGTGATCTCATCCAGTCTCATGGCTTTATATACCGTCTACATGCTGACAACTGCCAAATTCATGTCTCTGGCCTGGACCTTTCCCCTGAATTCCAGCTGCATACTTGCCATCCCCACTTGGATATCCAATATGCATCTCAGACTTAACACACTTAAAAAAGAAACTCTTAATCTTCCCACAACCATCCTGCTCTTCTCCCATCTCATTGAATGACAATTCTACCTTTTATACTTTTAGGCTTTGTACTACGGAGTCATTATTGATTTCTCTTTTGCTCTTCTATCCCACATATGACCAATCAGAAAACCGTAGTTCTGGGTCCAGAATTTCCACCGGTCCCGCCCTGGTCTAAGTTGCCATTGTCCACCATCTCTTGCTCATATACTATCTTGGGTTCCTTACTAGTCTTTTGGCTTCCGTCTCTGCCCACTCTAGGCGACTCTATACATTGCAACTAGAGCGATCATTTCAGTACACAAGTTGGATCATGCTATTCCTCTCTTTGAAACCTTCCAATGGCTTCCCAGTTCACTCAGGGTAAAAGCCAAACCCCATCTGATGGTCCTTAGGTCGGCCCTTAATTTAGCCGCTTCTCTCTCCTGACTCACTCCACTTCAGCCATGCTGGATTCCTTGCTGCCCCTCCA
>PVKM010035460.1:0-15172 GCA_004027735.1 Carollia perspicillata | reverse complement strand
CAGGGTCCTAGAATGTATACAAATTCACCCACACAGGAATCAGCACCAGAAGGGCCCAATTTGCTACTGGGTAGCAGGGGGAGTGACTGAAAGGCGGCAGAGAGCTGAGTAAGCAGCGGCATTGTTTCCTCTCAGACCTCTCCCCCACATATAGCACCAGAGCACACCAATGTGGGTTGCCCCACCCTGGCAAATAACTAAGGCTCCGTCCCTTAATACATAACAGGTGCGCCGAGACAAAATAATATGGCCCAAACGAAAGAACAGACCAAAGCTCTAGAAAAAATACAACTAAGCGATGAAGACGTGCCCAACCTATTGGATGCAGAGTTCAAAATACTGGTAATCAGGATGCTCACAGAAAAGGTTGAGTATGGTCCCAAAATAGACGAAAAAGTGAAGGGTATGCAAAGTGAAATAAAGAAAAATATACAGGGAACCAACAGTGAAGGGAAGGAAATCAGGACTTGAATCAATGATTTGGAGCAGAAGGAAGAAATAAACATCCAACCAGAACAAAATGAAGAAACAAGAATTCAAAAAAATAAAGAGAGGCTTAGGAACCTCCAGGACAACTTTAAACATTCCAACATTCTAATAATAGGGATGCCAGAAGGAGAAGAGGAAGAAAAACAAATTGGAAACTTATTTGAAAACATAATGAAGGAGAACTTCCCCAATCTGGCAAAGGAAATAGACTTCCAGGAAGTCCAGGAAGCTCTGTGAGTCCCAAACAAGTTGGATCCAAGGAAGCACATACTAAGGCACATCATAATTACATTACCCAAGATTAAAGATAAGGGAGAATCTTAAAAGCAGCAAGAAAAAAAGAGACAGTTACCATAAAACTATCAGCTGATTTCTCAAAAGAAACCTTGTATGCCAGAAGGGGCTGGAAAGAAGTATTCCAAGTCATGAAAGGCAAGGACCTACGTCCAGGATTACTCTATCCAGCAAAGCTATCATTTAGAATGGGAGGGCAGATACAGTGCTTCTCAGATAAGGTCAAGTTCAAGGAGTTCATCATTACTAAGCCCTTATTATATGAAATGTTAAAGGGACTTACCTAAGAAAAAGTAGATGATCAAAACTATGAACAGTAAAATGACAACAAACCCACAACTATCAACAACTGAACAAAAACAAAAACAAAAACTAATTAAACAACTAGAGCAGGAACAGAGTCACAGTAATGGACATCACATTGGGCTTTATCGGCGTGGAAGAGGAGCGGGGATAATGGAGGGAAAGGTACAGGGAATAAGAAACATAATGGGTAGGTACAAAATAGACAAGGGGAGGTTAAGAACAGTATGGGAAATGGAGAAGCCAAAGAACTTCTATGTATGAACCATTAACATGAACTAAGGTAGGGGAATGCTGGTGGGAGGGGGATACGAGGTGGAGGGGAATAAAGCAGAGGAAAAAGATAGGACAATTGTAATAGCATAATCAAAAAATACATTTAGAAATAAATTAAAATGATTGTGTCTTTGATTTAATAATGGGTAGCATTTACTGGACACTATTTTATTGATTTATTTTTCAGTGTTAAATCTGTCTATATGTTCATTTCAGGTCAGACATTTGATCAACATCATTACAATACTGGACATTTTAAATAATAAAATTTAAAAATATAGACTAAATGAGTTGAAGAGAATAACTGAATGAGTTAAGTACATTAAATGTTTCCTACCTCTCTAGGAATAATAAATTTGTCAATCTTTTCTTCAAGTACTTGAAGCCGGGCAGAAACTGGAGTCAGTTTGGCAGTTCGAACAGTTTCACAAAGCACCTGCCGACAATATCTGTTTAAAAAAATTTTATTTGAAGATTTCCTTTGGGAAAAGCAGTTTGAAAGGTACATACATTGCAAAATGTCATTCAACAACTTTTGTAACCTTCCTAATTTGAAATAGTCACATGATAATTCTTTCTTGTTTAAAGTATGGTATATATTAGAAGTATATTAAGTCCAGCTGGGTAAAGATTTAAACAAATAAAAACATCTTTAAAAGTATCAGAAGAGCCCTGGCTGGTGTGGCTCAGTAGATTGAGTGCCAGCCTGTGAACCAAAGGGTCGCTGGTTCAATGCCCAGTCATGGCACATGCCTGGGTTGTGGGCCAGGTCAGGTCCCCAGTGCTGGGTATACGGGAAGCCACCACACATTGATGTTTCTCTCCCTCTCTTTCTCCCTCACTTCCACTCTGCCTAAAATGAATAAATAAAATCTTTTTTTAAAAAGTACCAGAAGAAAACTCAAAACAACATTTTTACAATTTTTGAGTAGAAAAGTCCTTTATTTTTAATATGGGATTTAGTAAAATTTTTAATAAAGGACTCTTCTAATAAAAAATTATATAAATGTAGACACAATGATAGAAAACATAAAGAAAAATAGATAATGTGATTATGTAATTTTTAAAAATATATTTTGCAATCATTACATATAAAATTTAAAAACAACTAGAAAAATATTTATAGTAAATATATCTTTAATGTAGCAAAGCTCTTTAAAAATCCATAATTAAAATAATCAAACATCCCAATAGATATATGGACAGAGAAAAAGCAATTAACAAAATAATACAAATGGCCTAAAAGCATATGAAATGATACTCAATCTCACTAACAATGGAAAGATTGCCAATCAAAGCATTGTTTTTACTTGCCAGATTAGGAAAGATGAAAAAGAATGACAATAGACAATACTAATAAAAAATGGGGAAATAGCTCTGGCTGGTGTGGCTCAGTAGATCAAGCATGGGCCTATGAACCAAAGGGTAGCTGGTTCAATTCCCAGCCAGGGCCCATGCCTGGGTTGCAGGCTGGGTGCCCAGTACAGGGTGCTCGAGAGGCAACCGCAGATGGATGTTTCTCTCCCTCTATCCTTCCCTTCTCCTTTCTAAAAATAAATAAATAAAATCTTTTTTTAAATGAGGAAAATACATTCATAGTTGACTGGCAGAAATATAAATTGGTATAATCTTTTTGAAAGGTAATTTGGCAATTTACAGTATAAGAATATTATGTGTGCATCACAAGAGAAGAATAAAACTAAAATGTATTGAAATCTTGCCATGAGCCAGTTCTGTCAGTTTCTATGCAGTATCTTTTTTAATCCTTAAAAGAACCCCATAGATCTTATTATCTTAATTTTACAGATTTAAAAAATGAGGAATTATACTATCGCATATATCCTTAAATAATAACCTCATTATTACTTATTAATAGAAACAATTACTGTATTTTGTTGTGTATAATGTGCTCCCATGTATGGTATACACACATCTTTTGTGTGCACTATACACAGGATTATTATATCCATGGTATGTAATCATACCCACATATAATGCGCATTCTTATTTTTCCCTAAAAAATTTGGCCAAACCAATGTGCATTATACATGGAAAAATACGGTAGAAATGTTTAGCAAAGATGTAAGCATAGGAATACTGATTGTTTATAATATTTAAAAACAACAAAAACCAAAGAGGAAACATTCTTCCTTTACTCATTGAACAAATATTTATTAAGTATGTACTACATTAGGACCACTGTGTTAGATACTCAGCTACAGCAATGAACAAGACAGATACCCTCAAAGGAAGTCAAAGTCTAGTTGACAGGGGAAGGGAGAAAAGCAAGAACATCAAGGACGAACAATCACCAAAGTACAGTAACTGTTAGGATAAGGAAAGTTCTAGTAGGGAACACATGGAAGGAACACCTAACTAGAGAAAGAACTATGCAGAAAAATAAACACTTAGACTGAGACCTGCAGAAAAAAAGGGAGGAAAAGAGAATCTGGACAAAGAAATAGTCTGCCAAAGCCAGAAGATATAAAAGAGTGTTTGAAGAAACAAAAGAATTTCAGTAGAGCTGAATCCAAGCGTATGAACAGGCACGAGTAATAAGACATGAAGTAGGAGAGGAATGCAAAAGCTTAGCTGTTGAAATGCCTCATAAGCTATGTTAGTTTAAATTTTATCTTAATGGCAACCAGAAGTCACTGAAGGGCTTTAAGTTGGGAAGTCATCTAATCAGATGTGACTCCCAGATATATAAAGATTACTCCAGCCCAGTGACTCTCAACTTTGGCTACATATTAGATCTGGGAAGCTTTTGAAAACCTCTGCTGCTACAAATTGGTGGTTTGGGATTGCTCCCAGGTTATCTGTATTTTTAAAGCACCTGAAGTGATTACGGCGTGCAGTAACAGGCTATAGCAGCAATTTGGAGAAATGAACTAGAAGGGAGCAAGATGCAAAACTGTTGAAATATCCCAGACAAGCTGATTGTGGTCTGAATAAAACGGGCACAATGGAAAGAACTAAAATAAACTTCCAACTACAAGTTGTTTAGAAAGTAGAATCAACAGAACTAGATGATTGACTGGTTGTGGTGGAATTACTATGTATAAGAATACTGTCCATAAAATACTTAAGAGAAAAAATGGAATTCACAGGAGAGTTATACGTTACATATTTATTTGTTAATGTTTTTAAAATTTGTTTCAAATACATATGTGTAGGTGCACAGAAAAATCTGGAAAAGTAGTAAAATAGTTGACAATTTTTATTCCTAAGGGTACATGTACCTTCTGCTCTGGCCACGTGGCTCATTTGGTTGGGGCATTGTCCTATACACCAAAAAGTTGTGGGATCAATCCCTGGTCAGGGTGCATATGGGAGGCAACTGATCAATTTCTCATTCTCATATCGATCTTTCTCTGGGTTCCTCTTTCTCCAAAATCAATAAACACATTCTTGGGTGTGGATTAAAAAATTTTTTTACAGAACAAATAATGTACCTTTTACACCTTCTACTTCATACAATTCTGTAGTATAAAAATTTCAAAGAACAACTGTGTATTACTTTTAAAATTAAAGGTAGTTATATTAATGTAATAAACAACACTTCCAAACTTTTGAAAAATTTGCAACAGAAGCCTCCCCATGAAACCCATGGCTTCAAGTTTTTTCCAGTGGCTATATCCCTATCTTCCCTTTGTGGCTGAAAAATGCTCCAAATTAGGGTTGCTTGTTACCCAGTCTCAGACTCCAATTTGCTAAGCAGTCATAGCTGCTATTTAAAAAAATCTTTTCAAATGTTACTTACACATAAAAGTCATCTATGTTTTAGCCCTGGCTGGTGTGGCTCAGTGGATTGAGTGCCAGTCTGTGAACCAAAGGGTCACTGGTTCAATTCCCAGTCAGGGCACATGCCTGGGTTGCAGGCCAGGTCCCCAGTAGGAGGCATGCAAGAGGCAACCACACATTAATATTTCTCTCACTCTCTTTCTTCCTCCCTTCCCCTCTCTCTAAAAATAAATAAAATTTTTAAAAAGTCATCTGTATTTCAAAATAATTCTTTATTTTCAATTACAGTTCACATACAGCATTATTAGTTTCACATATATGTGAAACCTTAAAAAATTCACTTACTTCAGCTGTATATTTTGATACTTTTTAGTAATTGCACACAACTGTGTAACCACAACTACAAGAAAGATATAGAATAAGAACATTTCCCTCATTCTAAACCTTATTCATGCCCCTTTGTAGCTGATCCCCTCCGCATGCCTTGCCCCAGAGAGGCACTGATCTGCTTTCTATCACCACAGTTCTGCCTTTTCTCTGATTTCACCTGAACGAAATCACAGTGTAGGCAATCTTTGTGTCTGACTTCCTTCTCTTAGCATGAGGTTTTCCATGTTGTTGTGGGTATTGATAATACTTTATTTTTTATTTTAAAAATATTACTTTCCTTACATCATTTAAGAAAAGTAATTCTATGTTATACTCAACTACATTATAAGTAGATTTAACTGAGAAGTATTATTTTATGGCCTTCTGCCTATAAATATAAAAATAAAGACAACAATGTAAGTCGTACATTTCTTCAAGGCAACTCCTCTGTGTTTTCGGCAGTTGGAGAAGGGGGAGGACAAATTTCTCTGTGCCTCCCCTGATGCTTCTCGAGCTCTGGCAGAGATGTTTTCTGTAATTGGTTTTCCACATTTGCCAAGAGTCTGTTTCCTCAACATTCAACATGTTTATCAGAAGTCTTGTAATAGTTCCAAAAATAATAAAACAGGTCCCAAGCATAAAAATGATAGACACGCAACACACTGGGGCTTTTTGTTGTGGCTTTGGTTCTTTTAAACAATTTATTTTTATTTTTAAAATTTTACTGATTGATTTTAGAGAGACAGGGTGAGGAGGAGAGAGAGAAACATTGATTTGTTGTTTCACTTATTCATACATTCATTGGTTGCTGCTTGTTTGTGCCCTAACTGGGGATCAAATCTGCAATCTTGGTGTATATGGATGATGCTCTATCCAACCGAGCTACATAGCCGGGGCTCTTTTAATAATTTTTAATGTCAAATCATGTGGCAGAAATAAATTTTTCTTCATACTAATAAAACCCACTAAAGAAATGCAGTCGATGACTCATGCAGAGGGTGAGAATTGTCTGCAGAGGCCAGCACGAGACAGTGGCCACCTCAGTGACCAGTGATAAGTGAGAGGCTGGGTTAACTTCAATGCTGCATCCTCAGAACAAAAGCTTACCCAAGGTATATGCTTCTGACATAGTAGCTGTAAGGCTGCTTTTCATCTGATGAAATCCACTGCTCATACTGTTAAACACTAACATGAAAAGGCAACACTTGGTTTCATTTTACCCAAACCTCCCATCAGCCTAAGACGGTAAAGTGTCCCAACAACAGACCTCTCTGCTTTAATAATTATATGTTTGACAAGTGAAATATTTAGACTTCCTTTTTTAAATTTATTATTTTAGAAAGAGAGAGGAAAGGAGAAAGAGAGAGAAACACTGATTAATTGTTCCACTTATTTATGCATTCATTGGTTGATTCTTGTATGTGCCCTGACCAGACTGAACCCGCCAACTTTGGCATATTGGGACAATGCTCTAAGCCAGCAGACCTCAACCTTTTTGGCACCAGGGACCAGTTTCATGGAAGATGGGGTGGAAGGTGGGGAGAGACAGGAGGTGGAGCTCAGGTGAGCTTCGCTGATGGCCGGAGGGGTCCGGGACCCCTCCTCTAATCAACTGAACTACCTAGCCAGGGCCCAGACTTCCTTTTAAATTTTTGTCAATTTTTATTACTATAACACAGTTTGTTTATTCACCAGTTGATAAATACCTGGACTGCTTCCAGTTTTTTTGCTGTTAGAAACAATACCGCTATGAACATTTGCATACACGTTTGTGTGACCATTTGTTTTTATTTCTCTTGGGTGGTATCTAGGAACAAAATTGCTGGGTCATATCATATGGCAAGTGTATAGTTTAACTTTATGAGTTCCTGCCACACTGTCTTCCTACAGGACTGTACCACTTTCCATTCCCAACAACGAGGTATGAATGTTCCTCTTACGTGGCATCACTGATACTGTGTTATACAGGTGAATGTAAAGCTTTCCCAGAACTACCATATGGTTCTAAAAAGTAAACTAAGTTATCTATTAAACTCTTATGTAAATGTTTAAGTCCTATATAGTTGTATAGCTTTCCTCGATATTAGCATTAACTTTAAATTACACAGTCAAACTAGTTCAAATTTACCTTTTAATGATCTCTTTTCTTGTATTCTTACCTGAGCTGCTCAATTTTCTCTGGGGTAACAGGACCCTTCCCAAAAACTTGGTCTATCTCTTCATATAGTTTTTTCTGCACTTCTTCGGAGGTGGTTAAAAAATAGATTGCCCAGGTGCACACTAAGTGAAAATTTATATTAATAACAATGAAAATAGCTAATTCACAGTTTGGGTACAGAACAAGAAAAAAACTTAGTTTTCTTGCTTCCTTTTTCCTGATACAGAAGATAAATGCTACCAAAGAATAAAACAAAGTGTTCACAGGATTTATATTTCATTGAAGAGAACAAAAATATTTACATAATACCCCCCAAAAGAGATGGTACCATCTGGAAGATTCCTTCTTCCTTGGTTTCTCTATCCCCCTCCCTCACTCCTTTCCCCTCTCTCTTTCTTAATCCTCACCTGAGGATGTGTTTATACTTTTTATATATAGAGAGAAACACTGATGTGAGAGAGAAACATCAATCAATTGCCTCCCATACACGCCCCAGCCAGGGATCAACCTTCAACCTAAGTGTGTGTCCTGACTGGGAATCCAATACGCAACCCTTTGACAACACACCAACCACCTGAGACACCTGGCCAGGGCTGGAAGATTTATTTCTTAAAATGGAAAGTATCTGAAGGCACTTAATGAATTATACCTGGGTAAAATAGTAATGATGATAAACGTACTTCACATCTGGGGAATGTTAAATGTTGATAACTTTGATGGATTTTCTAGTTCACTCAATCTTATAAAATCAAAAACTGATTTATCAGATCACTCAGGAGCCCTAAGGAAATGATTCATACAAATCAAAGTGGCAGGAGATTTACCTGCAAATCAATGCTTTAAATTTTTACTTGTAATGGTAGATACACTGGCTCAATGACTGGAACTGGTATTGCTTAGGACAGTGGTTCTCAAAAATCACCTGGCAGATGGTTGATGGAACAATCTCGCATCTAGAGATTCTGATTTATTAGGTTTAGGGTAGGATCCAAGCATCTGTACTTACAACAAATACCACAATTATTTTGACAAATACCAAAATTGGAAAGTCACCAGCTTATGGTTTACTTTTGGTTAAAATTGCTTATGGATTATATTCACTATGGAAATGAAAAGGTAAGAAAATTACATAATGAGCTTAAAATAGAGAAAATAGAGTAGTTATATTTCCTTTAGTAATCCACTGGAATTGCAACTATTCAAAGAATTAAATCATCCTGATATATACCATATTTTACAATGTATCATGCACTGCTTTTTGCCCAAATTTTTGAGGGAAAAATAAGGATGCACATTATACATGGGTAGTACTAATTCTGTATCTATGTAAATGTTTTTAATTCTTTTATTTATGCTTATATGTTAACAATGTAAATTGTTATTCTAGAAAGGAATATTCTAGAAAGGAATAACAATATTTGTATGTAAAATAATACCCTGAAATATGGTAATCAGTTTTTTTATAAATATAATAAATAATTGAATAAAATTAAAATGACCTCTGGTTGGTGTGGCTCAGTGGATTGAATGCCAGCCTGCAAACCAAAGGGTCTCCATTTCAATTCCCAGTAAGGACACATGCCTGGGTTGTAGGCCAGCTCCTCAATAGAGTTAACTACACACTGATGTTTCTCTCCCTCTCTTTTTCTCTCCCTTCTCCTCTCTCTAAAAAAAAATGTAATCTTTAAAATTAAAATGAAAGATTTTTTTCCTGAAACTTTGGGCCAAAATCGTGGGTGCACAGTATACATGTGAGTGCATTATACATGGCAAAATACAGTAGTACCTCTTTCCCTAGATTATGCTTGAGATGACTGTCTGCTGCTACTTTCTCTATGTCAAGTACTTTTAAAAATATGTTTACTGCCCTAGCTGGTGTGGCTCAGTGGCCTGAGCCCCGGCCTGAGAACCAAAGGGTCACTGGTTTGATTCCCGGTCATAGCACATGCCTGGGTTGCAGGGAAGGTCCCTGGTTGGGGGCACACGAGAGGCAGGCACACATTGATGTTTCTCTCCCTCTCTTTCTCCTTCCCTTCCCTTTTTCTAAAGATAAATAATAAAATAAAATCTTAAAAAAATATATATGTTTACTCATTTCCACCTCTGATTATAATCTCTTTCCTGAGCTAATAAGGGCTGACGTAAATTTGTCTCAAAGTTAATTTTCTTTCTTTCTTGACAATTTCACAGATAAGAGATTTAAAAACAATTTTTTTTTAATTTTTAGAGAGAAAGGAAGGAAGGGAGAAAGAAGACAGAAACATCAATGTGTGGTTGCCTCTCATGTGCCCTCTATTGGGGACCTGGCCTGCAACACAAGCATGTGCCCTGACTGGGAATTGAACCAGCGACCCTTTGCTTTGCAGTCTGGCACTCAATCCATTGAGCCACACCAGTCAGGGCTCAAAGTTAAATTTTTTTAACATTTGCCTAACTCACATATTATCCAATTCCTAAAGATATAATTCACTGTCTACACTAAATATTATTAATACAATCAATAGCTTCCTGGTCCTCAATTATTTTGATAATTTACTGACATCTAGAGTTCCAAAAAGGCACATGATGAGTAACTACCTGTCCTTAACTTTTTCCTACATGTTTCTTTATCATGGCTTTTGAGTGAACTAGAGAATTTTTGTTAAATGAACAAATAAAACAGAAGCAGACTCACAGAAAGAGAAGATTTTGATAACTGCCAGAAGGAAGAGGAGCTGGGGGGTAGATGAGAAAGTAGAAGGGATTAAGAACGACAATTGGAAAAAAAAATAACAACAATTGGTTGTTTCAGAATAGTCATGGGGATGCAAAGAATAGCACAGGGAATATAGTAAATAATATTCTAATAACTATGTATGGTATCAGATGGGTGTAAGATTTATCAAAACAATCACTTAGTAAGTTATGTAATGTCTAATCACTGAGGTACATACTTGAAACTAATATAATAATGTATGTCAACTTTAACTGAAAAATAAAAATGATTTAAAAAAGTAACATGAAAACTAGTACAGGGAGTCTACAAATGTATATATATGCAATGTATACAATACTGAAAGATGGAGCACAAAGATTTGAATACTGTAGGCACCTGTATACCTGCTTGACCAAATAATCACTTAAAATTAATGAACAGTAAGCTTAATAATCTCAAACACTGGGAACTTCTAGCCAAGATGGAGGCGTAGGTAGATACACTTTGCCTCCTTGCACAACCAAAAGAAAGACAACAACAAATTTACAAACAAAAAATAACCAGAACTGCCAGAAAATCAAACTGTATGGAAGTCTTGACTGTATGGAACCTCCAGGACAACTTTAAATGTTCCAACATTTGAATCACAGAGGTGCCAGAAGAAGAGGAAGAGCAAGAAATTGAAAACTTATTTGAAAACATAATGAAGGAGAACTTCCCTAATCTGGCAAAGGAAATAGACTTCCAGGAAGTCCAGGAAACTCAGAGAGTCCCAAACAAGTTGGACTCAAGGAAGCACACACCAAGGCACATCATAATTAAATTACCCAAGATTAAAGATGAGGGGAGAATCTTAAAAGCAGCAAGAGAAAAGGAGACAGTTACCTACAAAGGAGTTCCCATAAAACTATCAGCTAATTTCTCAAAAGAAACCTTGTATGCCAGAAGGGGCTGGAAAGAAGTATTCCAAGTCATGAAAGGCAAGGACCTACGTCCAAGATTACTCTATCCAGCAAAGCTTTCATTTAGAATGGGAGGGCAGATACAGTGCTTCACAGATAAGGTCAAGTTCAAGGAGTTCATCATCACCAAGCCCTTATTATATGAAATGTTAAAGGGACTTACCTAAGAAAAAGTAGATGATTGAACAGTAAAATGACAACAAACTCACAACTATCAACAACTGAACAAACCCTAATTAAACAACTAGAGCAGGAACAGAGTCACAGTAATGGAGATCACATTGGGCTTTATCGGCGTGGAAGAGGAGTGGGGATAATGGAGGAAAAGGCACAGGGAATAAGAAACATAATGGGTAGGTACAAAACAGACAAGGGGAGGTTAAGAACAGTATGGGAAATGGAGAAGCCAAAGACTTACATGTACCAGCCATGGACATGAACTAAGGGGAGCGATGCTGGTGGAAGAGGGGTGCAGGCAAGGGGGAAATAAAGGGGGAGGGGGAAATGGAACAACTGTAATAGCATAACCAATAAAATATATTTTTAAAAATCTCAAACATTGGTTCTTTTGTAGAATTCTATTAAAAATAAAGTATGACTGGGGATAACTTTAAATTGTTATTTTAAGCCACTGAACATTCCTTAATTATACTACTAAACCAAGACACAATTTTACTGTTAGAAGATACCATAGCGGTTATCTTTAGCTAAATCCTTAATTTAGAAAAGGAGAAAATGCAAGCCTAATAATAAGCAGTGGAGGAGGAACTTTAATTAAGGTTTCCTACCTATCTTATCTCTCAAAAACTTCATAGATGACAAAAAAAAAAACCCAATCAACATGCAAAGAAATAAGAATACTCTGAAAATTTCCCCTGAAAACAGCAAATTGAATTAAAATATGGATTCGACCTTGGAAAATGGTTACCTTTTGTGTTATCTAGAGCACAACTGATTCAGATTTCTTGGAAGCCTTAGCAAAAATACATTTTAATGTAATAAAATTTTAAAACAAGTTAAGCATTTTAAAAAAAGGTTCGATACATTATATTTGACATATGCTTACTGAAATTACATTTAATTTATAATATCTGGACATCTCTGTCAAAAATTTTACAACAAGCCCTGGCTTATGTGGCTCAGTGGATTGAGCACCAGCCTGCAAAATGAAAGGTCACTGGTTCGATTCCCAGTCAGGGCACATGCCTGGGTTGTGGGCCAGGTCCCCCACTGGGGGCATGTGAAAGGCAACCAATCAATGTATCTCTTGCACATTTATGTTTCACTCCCTCTCTTTCTTCCCCCCTTTCCCTCTCTCTAAAAGTAAATAAATAATATCTTTAAAAAATTTTTTACAACAAAAAAAATTTATAGAAGTTTTATATTCATAGTCATTGTCTTTAAGAAAATTTCCTTCAACAAAAGTATCTGTAAGTGAAATCCTTCAAGTGAACATAAATTTCTTAGATTTTAAACTGATGTTTTAATACTTCCTTTAGCATTTTGTTAGTATATTTTTATAGATACACATAAATTCCTGTAAATACTGTATGAACAAATGGTAACTCTGCTAAACTAAAAACCAGTAAGGAAACTAAGAAACATATCACACATTTTAGATTTTGAAATAAAAATCACCTTCAATACCAATGAAAGAGTTCTTTTAAATCATGATCTCTGTGACCTATCTCTTCTGTTGGTAGACCTTAATAATAGCAGACTGAATTGGAGTCAAAGTGAAATGTCTCAGCAGGAAATTGAAAAGCTTATTGCTTCATTGGAAAGGTGTTAATAGCAGTTCATTTTAAAAGCACTAACTAGAATTCACAATCTATAAACTGTGTCAAAAATTTTATGGCACTGTTCAGAGGTGGCACAGAACACCTGGTATTAAAAAAAGAAAAAGGTACCTGTGTGAATGAAGCTCTTCAAACAAGAGTAAAAAAGAGGGAAAGGAAATCATAAAGAGTTCTTACAAACTGTGTTTCCTTTATTTCAGAATAGCTTTACCTTAGTATATTTTATACTCTTTCTCAAAAAGGAATCAAGTTATACTTACATTTTGCAGTTATTATGCAACTGGCCAGAGAAAATATCATGCTGTCTTCTAGGATCTAGAAAACAAAACTACGTTTTAGAAAGTATGAAATGCAAGGTGGCCTGTATCCCCTACTAAAATAACCTAGAGTATAGAATTGAGAGTCAAGGAAAGGGGAAAAAGTATATTATTTCTTAGTTTCACTTTAAAAAATCTATATAATGTAAACACCACCTCAATATTATATTGGCTTTTTTCCTTTGGTAAACATTTATCGATATTACTGTCTCATGATACATTTCTGCAAACAAACTGGCTCGGTCCTCTCTTTCTGGCTTGGCCTGGTGCAGCAACAAAGCCTCGGGAACAGTGGGGAACAGCCTGCCACTCACTGTCCTTGGAGCCTAACTCAATTTCTGCACTCACACACACACCAGGAAACCACTTCTGTCTACAAAGACTTTCACATGTAGAATGGGGCTGAGGATTCCTACTATAAAAGGGTGTGGCAATAACAGGTTGACTCCTGTCCTTTGCCTGACAACACCACACAGTGGTGTGCGGGGGGGTAACAGACAAACACTGGAACAAGCCCTGCTGCCATCATACCTGGTCACAGGGGCAGAGCAGCTTAGACGGTAAAGACTTACAGAACTCCTCCTATGATCAGAGAATTTGGGCTCAATATTTGCTTTCCCAAATACTAAATAATATATGGCCGCTTCAAAGAGCTGAATAACAGGAGACTAAACACTTAGATTGTTTATGAATAATGTACATTAAAGAAAAGAAAACCATTGAATTTTGAAGGAATTTTGGGTTAAATTAATAAAAAACACACTCTATACATGTGCAATTATCTTTTATTTGATAAATATTTAACAATTATTTTACCTGTTGATCATTAAGGTTCCCCTGTACTAAGGAGTCAATGAAAATATATTGACTGGAGTTCCTTCCTTTTCGTTCTTTTATGACTTTCTTCAAAATAGATTCCATTTGCATAAGGGCTTAGAGTACAAAAACAAAAAAGATTTTAGAATATATGCATGTGTAAAAATTAAACTTTTAAAATATTTCTGTACAGTGCTACCACTGCAGAATAAAATTTTCAAAGGTAAAAAAGTAGTAACCAACAATTTTTTAAAAAGCTAATTTATGTTTAAACTCATCTACTTTCTTTTTTGTCTTTTTACTAACTTCTGCATATGTACAAAAAAGTACATAAGACATATATATATGCACAGTCTAAGAAGTAATTGTAAAGCAAACACTTATAATGTTACCACTCAAGCCAAGAAGTGGAACAATGCCAGCACCTTAGAGGCCTCCACACACACATAATTCTCCCCGGATATTATCCGCCCTCCTTCTAAATTTTGTCCTCTTAACTTCATTCTTCTCTGAAATCAGGCATCACTCATTTAGGGACAGAAACAGATGTGAAATAAGCAGAAAAGTAAATTTCTGAAATTTAAAAGATATAGAATAAATAACTGATATCCAACAATCAGTAAAATTATCCAAAGATCATTGCTCAGTCCCCGTCTTGCTTGCCCTATCACAGCATGTGATGACGTTGATCGCTGACTCTCCAGGAAACACTTTCTCGTTTAGCTTCCAGATTTCCACACTCTCCTGACTACACACTTCACCCCCACATTAGTACCTGTTCATCTGCAGTATCCTTTGTTGATTCCCTCTCATCTCTAGAATTTTTTCACAACAGAAGGTCCAAGGTC
This sequence comes from Carollia perspicillata, assembly GCA_004027735.1. Classification (NCBI taxonomy): domain Eukaryota; kingdom Metazoa; phylum Chordata; class Mammalia; order Chiroptera; family Phyllostomidae; genus Carollia; species Carollia perspicillata. The sequence goes on along the minus strand of PVKM010035460.1, from coordinate 102 downwards.
AGAACTCAGTGTCTGGACCTCTTCTCTTTTTCTATCTACCTTCATTAGACTGGTGATCACCAGTCTCAAGACTTTAAATACAATTTATGTAGTCAATACTCC
>PVKM010035459.1:0-15181 GCA_004027735.1 Carollia perspicillata | reverse complement strand
TTGTTGGACTTCCGTAGTTCAATTTTCTGTGTTCTGGTTGTGTTATTGTTTATAAATATTTGTTATCCTTAATCTTGGTTGTGAGTGGAGGTACAGTGTTTCCACCTACGCCTCCATCTTGGCCGGAAGTCCACATCCAGGCTACCTCCAATTTTAATGAGAGAGTGTTCCTGGCTCTAAATAGAATCAGGATAGAAAGTTTCACTGGTTTCATTATAGAGGCAAAGTTGACCTCAGTAAGAACCTTCTCAGCTCTGGGTTGGGTCCCTAGATTTATTCATGGGCCTGTGAGAAGCAGGGAGGCACATCCGCTGCCCTGGGCAGGAGGTGGGGCAGTGTCGTGAAGGGAAATGAGAAGAGTGAGTGTTCAGACCTGCAGGGAGGAGAGCGCTGCAAGGGGATGGCTGATGTGGGGGTGGGGGAACCAGACTGCAGGGGGGAGAAGTCTGAGGTGCTGAGGCAGGTGCACATGCAGGACCTGAGGGAAAAAACACATCCTGAGCCGCTGGGTGCCTGTTTTCAGAACAGGAGAGGAAAGGGGGTGATTGGACAGAGCTGGTGATGAGAAGGGGGTCAGCCCCCGAGCTGGAGCCCAGAGTGACTTTTTAATATTAAGAGGGAAAAAAACAAGCCAAACAGAGATAGCAGCCATCTATCTGGAGGGAGAGTCCCAGGAGAGCTCTTAGGGCCTACTAAGTGCACACTGACTTGCTGGAGGTCGCTGTAGGGAGGGGTGGGTACATGCAGCCAGGCCTCCTCTCCGGGCTCTCAGCCACAACCTGCTCACTACTGAGGGATCAGTCTCAGAAAGTAGACCTGGGGCAGAAGAGGGAGTAGATGGGGAATGTGCCGTTCCAATTACATAGTCCCCTCCCCCTCCCTTTCCCCCTCCCCCAGTGCCACCCAGAATAGTCCTGGCATCTTGTTGGGTCAGGCTGCCAACTCACACTGATCCGCTGCTCTACTCGCCCAGCCGTGTCCTTCTGTCTTGTTCCCAGAGCCTGCAGCCCTCAAGGCGCACTTCAGCCCCAGGCCGGTTCACATGTCCTCAGAGACAGGATAGCACCCTGAAAAGAATATCTGCAAAGGTTCAATTCCAAGTCTCTCCCTAATTGGATGACCTTGGACACAAATGGCAGCACGGTGTCTGCCCTGTCCACATGGGAGCTTGTTGTCAAATTCAAATGGGATATGTAGGCTCCCCTCATAAACGATAAATTACTATTCTCCTAACCCTCCCTCTGTCTTGTAGGCGGCCCTCTCCACGTGCACAGCCTCCCCGGCTTCCCCACAAGAGGTGGGGCTTCCACAGCCTCGTCCTTTCTTGTCTTCATCTATAAAGAGGAGTCAGCAGGGACCCCAAGTGGTTCCAGCACTCTTTTTTTACCCTTGATAAAGCAAACTACAAGAATGTTCTTAATACTCTCCCCTGCAGAAGGCAGGCCTTGTTCCCCAGGCCCCTGCACGGCCTGTTCTACTCTTCAAGGACAGAGCGTCCTATCTGAATTACTGGCCTGTTTCGTCTCCTCTTCTGTCTCCTAACAGTCTGCCTTTTGGCATCTTTTATTGCTCATTTGTATCCCTGCTTGAAATGAGCAAGTGGCCTTGCGAATAAATCACCACCGCAGGGGCGGTGTGCTCCGTGTTTGTGCTGTTTCCTCTCAGCCATTCTGGAGGACAGGGCTGAGACAGTGGAGGCGGGAGGGGACGTCCCTTCCCGGGGTCACAGAGCTCTCGGGGCCGGCATTCAAACCCAGGCTGTCTTCCTTCAAAACCTGGATTATTTCTCTCCTTAATGGAAATAACTTTCTTATTCTGTCTTTTTTGTTGTTTGTTTTGAATAATAAAATAACACATCACACATCAAATTGCTGAAAGTGAAAAGGCTGACATACCGTGAGTTGGCCAGGATACAGGGCAGTGGAAACTCACTGGATGACCACTTTGAAAAGCCCCTTGGCAATACCTAGTACAGTTGAAATGCACATACCACACAACCGACCTTCCTTTCCTGGGTATGTACTCCAGAGTAACTGTTGAGTATGTACTTGAAGATACCTGTACAGAAATGTTCACAACAGCACTGTGTTTAATAAGGGGGGAGGAATCAACCTAGATATCTATCAACAAGAGAATGTATACATTATATATATGTGTGTGTACATGTATATATGTGTGTATATATGTTGCTATATTAAAACCTTAAAATACTCAATATATAGTTAATCTTTAATAATCTAGCCCTGGCTGGTGTGGCTCAGTGGACTGAGTGCTGGGCTGCGAACCAAAAGGTTGCAGTTTCGATTCCCAGTCGGCGCACCTGCCAGGTTGCAGGCCAGGTCCCCAGCTGGGGACATGTGAGAGGCAACAGATCGATGTGTCTCACACATTAGCTCTCTTTATTTCTCCCTCCCTTCTCATCTCTCTAAAAATAAATGAATGAAATCTTTAAAATAATAATCTAATCTACAGCTGCATGGATAAATCTAAAAAAAATGTTTGTTGAGCACAAAAAATGCAGTACATATACCATACAGTTTAAAATTTAGAAACAGGCATACAAATGCCATATACATTATTTATGAAAACCCACGTACATCAGTAAGTGTAAAATATGCATGAGCCCTGGCTGGCACAGGCCTGGGTTGTGGGCCAAGTCCCCAGTTGGGGGCGTGAGAGAAGCAATCGGTCGATATATCTCTTGCACATTGACGTTTCTCTCCCTCTCTTGCTCCCTTCCTATCTCTCTAAAAATAAATAAAGTCTTAAAAAAAAACTTGCATGACATTGCAAGCACCAAACTCAAGAAGAGTGATTAATTCTGGGGAAGAAGACAAACTATGTCTACATTTTATTTCTTTTTTTTAAAGTATTGTTGTTCTATTACAGTTGTCCCAGTTTTCATTTGGTGTAAGTATAACAAAACGTTAAGATTTGACAAAGTTGAGTCCTGGCCAGGTGGCTCGGTTGGTTAGAGTGTCACCCCAGTACACCAGGGTCGCAGACTCGATCTTCGGTCAGGGCACATGCAAGAGTAAACCAATGAATGCATAAATAAGTAGGACAATAAATCGATGTTTCTCTCTCAAATCAATTTTCAAAAAAAGATTTGACAAAGCTGGATGGTAGATATACAGATATATATATATATAAATATATAAAAATATACATATATATATATATAACTTCCTATACTTTTCTGAATGTTTGAAATAATTCATTAGGTATAAAGTTATACTAATTTATTGTAAAAACATTTAGATATTGTAGAAAGGCATAAAGATAATTTTTAAAATAGCCCACAATCACACCAAAAGGAAACCTGTCCCCATAGGCAGTCATGCCCTAGTCACTCCCCGTTCTCCCAGTGCCCCAGCCCTGGGCCACCGCCAGTATGCTTTCTGTCTCTGTGGACTTGCGTGTTACGGACATTTTGTATAAATGGAATCATGCAGTACGTAGTCTTTGGAATCTGGATTCTCTCACTTAGCACAGCGTCTTAAGGGTTCATATTGCAGCATGTGCCAGTACTTCACTCCTTTTACTGCTGAGTAACACTCCACCCCTTGGACGTGCCGTATTTTGTTTTCCCACTCATCAGTTGCTGGGCATTTGGGTTTTAGCTATCGTGAATAGTGCTGCTGTGAATACTTGTGTACACATTTTGTGTGGGGACATGTTATAAATTCTTTTGAATAAATACCTATTAGTGGAAGTGCTGGTTTTTATGGTCACTCTGTGTTTAACTTTCTTTTTAAACGATCTTATTCATTCATTTTGAGAGAGGGGGAAGGGAGGGAGAAAGACAGGGAGAGAAACATCAGTGTGTGGTTGCCTCACAGGCATTCCTAGGCAGGCACGTGCCCTGACTGGGAATGGAACCGGTGACCCTTCGGTTCGCAGACGCGTGCTCCATCCACTGAGCCACAGCAGCCAGGGCTATGTTTAACTTTTTGAGTAACTGCCAAACTGTTTTCCGATGCAGCTGCACGATTTTACATTCCCACCAACAATCAGGGTTCCAATTTCTCTACATCCTCACCAGGGTGCATTATTGTATCTCTTCTTTGATTATAGTCATTTTAGTGGGTGTGAAGTGGTTCTGATTTGTATCTTTCTGGTGATTAATAATGTTGAGCATCTTTTTATGTGCTTATTGGCCACTGTGTATCTTCTTTGGAGAAATGGCTCTTCAAATTTTTGTCCATTTTTATTTATTTATTTGTTTCTTTTACTGATTCCAGAGAGAGGGGAAGAGAGGGAGAAAGCGATGGAGAGAAATATCAATGTGAGAGAGAAACATTGATCAGTTGCCTCTTGTGGGTGCCCGCCTGGGACCGACCTCCCAACCTGGGAATGTGACCTGACCCGGAATCACACGGGCGCTCTTTCTGTTTGCTGGACACGCCCAACCCACCCAGCCATTCTGGCCAGCGCTTTGTCCTTTTCTAAATTGGGTTGTTTGTCTTTTTTGTTGTTGATTCGTAAAAGTTATCTATAGATTCTGGATAAAAGTCCCTTATCAGATATGTGATTTGCAGATATTTCTCCCATTTTGTAGATTAACTTTTTACTTTCTTTATGATGTCCTTTGAAGCACAAAAGTTTTCAGTTTTTATAAACTCCTATTTATCTATTTTTTTCTTTAGTTGCTTGAGTTTTTGATGTTATAACTAAGAAACCATTGCATAACTAAGGTCATAAAATTTTACTACTATGTTTTATTTTGATTTAAAAAATATTTTATTTGTATGCTGTTACAGTTACCCCATTTTTCCCCCTTCACCCACCTCCAACCCAGCCTACCCCCACTTCCATAGTCAGACCCCTCACCATTGCCCATGTCCATGGGGGTCCTTCATATGTGTTCTTTGTACTACTATGTTTTATTCAGAGTTTTGAAAGAGCTTTACATTTACATCTATGATCCATTTGGGCTTAATTTTTATATTTGGTGCAAGGTAGGGTTTCAATTTCATTTTTTCGCCTGTGCATGTCCACGTGTCCCAGTGTCATTTGCTGAAGAGACTGTTCTTTCTCCAGTAAACGGTCTTGGTGCCCTTACAGAAAATCAGTTACGGGGAATATGGCAGTTTATTCCAGATTCTCGGTTCTAGCCCACTGATAGATTTCTCTGTCCACGTGCCGGAACCACACAGCCTTGTTACCACTACAGCTTCGTCATAAGTTTTCAAACTGGGAAATGTGAGTCCTCCATTTTTGTTCTTTTCCGAGACTGTTTTGGTTACTTTGGGACCCTTGCATTTCAGGCCTGAGTTTTTAGTCATCTTGTTGTGCTAACTCCCATGGAGGAAAATGAAAAGCAGAACCACTAATCATCAGTGGTTTCGTGTGGTATGTGAAATTAGTACATGAATCTGAAAACTAAAATAAGATTGAATTTGCTCTTTTCTTTCCAATCCTCAATCATCCCTTTTCTACTGGGAAAATAATTGAAGAAACATGTGCCTCCTTCTATTAGTTTGAGTTGTCGGCTTGTATTAGAGCAAAGGGAAGAAAATTCCAGAGCCTGCAGTCTTCAGGGCCTCCTGTCTCCATGAGTAATACTGACTTGCTCAAGATATCATCTCCCCTTTGTGTTTGAAGGCAACCCATCCTAACAGAGCCTCTTCCCCACAGCAATAACAGCCAAATGAAGAAGCGGCCCACCTCCGCAGTGGGCTACAAGAGGCCTATCAGCCAGTATGCTCGGGTTGCCATGGCAATGGGGTCCCACCCCAGGTACAGGGTAAGAAGCTGGGAAGTGGAAGTGGGGAGGGGAGCGATCCCAAGAGGGGGATGCTCACAGCCTTTGCTTCCTCCACCTACCTTGTCATCCCTGCTCCCCCCAATATTTGCTGAGCTCCTGGAAGGTACAGGGCCAGTGCTCACGTCTGGCATGACCCTCCCACCACAGGCTGAAAACATAATGTTTTTGGAGTTGGATGTGTCACCTCCAGCTGTCTTCGAAATGGAATTCTCTCACGACCAAGAACAAGATCCCCGTGCTCTGCACATGGAGAGGCTCATGCGGTTGGACAGCTTTCTGGAAAGACCTTCCACCTCTAAAGTCCGGAAGTCCCGATCCTGGTCAGTGCCCCATGGTCAGAGTGGGCGGGGGCTCAGGATGGGAGGCAGGGAGGTGGTGGAGGTGTTTCTACAGCAGCAGGGTGAGGGAAAGGACAGTCCTCAGTGGTCACTTTCCTGCACGTTCCCAGCTTCCCCTTTCACCCACCTTGTCCTCACCCCCTGCAGGTGCCAGAGTCCTCAGCGGCCTCCACCCTCCACCACACATGCCTCACTGGCCTCCGCTGCTCTGCGCCCCGTGACAGTGCTAGACCATGAGTGACAACCCTTCAGTCCGGCTGCCAGTCTGGCCACCTCCCGGGACGGGGCAGCCAGCCCCAGATCATCTCATCTGCCGCTTGGTGTGCGTGTGTGTGCGCATGTGCGTGTTCGTGTGTGTGTGAGGGGGTGAGAGCTGGCAGATCGTGCCTCTGCCCGCCCTTCTTAGCCTCCTTTATTTAACTAATGTTATTTATTCGTGGAGCTCAGTTAGTGTGGGGGCGAGGCCCTCGGCTGAGCCTGCTGTGTCACTGCGTGGCCTCCTTTTCTGCTGACTGGAGGTCCCCAGGATGACTTCAAGCTCCTGGCTGTCAGCTGTCCCCAGAAAGGAGGGCGGCCAGTGCCTGAGAAGAGAGGACTTTTTCTACCTGTCTCCGCAACCTCCATCTCCTCCTGTGCTGATGTGAGCAGCTCCTAAGCACTTTCTGGAACTAGAAAAACACTGGGCGTCCCCCAAGGACAGATGTCCCAACAGTGCTCCCAGCACTTTCTGGGCCTCAGACAACCCTGGCCGGCTTCTCAGGCTCCTTTGCAAGGACTTAAAAGACCTCACCCACACAGCCCCTCTTCAGCTTTGCCAAGAATCCATGGCTTCCCATCTCTGCTTCCTGCCCACTTTCCCAAGCCTGGGGTGGGACTTGTGAACCGACCAGGTGCCAGCTTCCTCAGGACCTGCAGGAATTGGAAGTCCTGAGACAACGTGAACAGCCACCAGAGGAAGTCCCTCCTCCAGTGCCCTTTGCTTCCCTCCACCTCCTGGAAGTAACTTGGTCGGCAAGCGGTCAAGCCTGCTCCCTGTGTCTGAGACGCTGCTCCTTCCTGCTTCACGTGTCTTCCCCGCAGCCGCCTGGGTCCCAGTTCATAGTGGGGGGGAGTCGATGCCCTTGTCCCCCTGGCTCAGCAAAGGCGTCACAACCTGTTGCTTCCCCTTCGTGTAGCACGGGAGACGGAGACCCAGGCACAATCGGCCAGCTTTACCTATTCCCCCTGTTTCTGAGTCACATTCGTTGGGCACTGTTTTGTTGAAAACCAACCCCTTCTTCAGCATTGTGCAAACTGGTCCCTAGGGAAGTACTCTTCATCTCCCTTTGTGACATCCCAAGATGTCTCCGGGTATCTTAAGTGATAAGTAAATTTCTACCAAAAAAAAAAGAAAAGATTAATTTTCATTGACTTACTTTTTCAGTGTGCACTTTGGTGGAGGGGCGAAGAAGTAATCACCAGAGAAAACCAGTGGTCCAGGATTTTAAAATGCTCACGTAGTGGGAGTCTCCAGTTCCTGGGACATGAGGAAGTTGGTCACTGGGACAGAAGCATAAAACCGATTGCTTTGTCTGAAATTTGATGTTGGGGGGTGGTGATTATCTGGTTATTCTCTTTGCATTAAGAAATTAACCCTTTTATACCTTTCCCGTTCTGCTCTGAGGACCAAGCTGTGGTTGGGTTTAAATCGATGATGATGTTGTCGTTTCTGCTGTAATTACTGGACGAGATGGTCAGGCAGCTCAGTTGCCATTTGCTGCTGTCCGTCAAGGAAATACCATTTTCTGTCAGAGCCCAAGGGATTATTTGAGACTCAGAATTCAGATACTAGATCCTGCTGAGGCTGGGACAAAGTCGTATGTAGAAATGCCCCAGGTGGCCCGGGCCAGTCCGGGCCTGCATTGAGCAGCCTCTCCCAGTGACCTCTTTCACGTCTGTGGATGAAACAGCACGTGTCACCCCCTTCACCACTTGGACACATTGACTCTGCATTGTCTGGTCCCGTGGCCCTCACAGTCTTATAGCACAATCCACCCAACCTCACCACCCCTGGTCTGAGGGCTGGGCCCGAGGTGTGGTCGGAGGAGGAGCTCCCGCCTGCGGTTTCGTGTATGTGTGTATGTATGTGCGTGTCTGTGTGTTTAACTCCACAGGGGACACTCTACACTCAGCGTAAGATATGCTGGGAACAGGGCCACCGGGGTGGCTGGATCCCAGTCTCTCTGTTTCTCTCTCTCTCCTTCTCTTCTTTTCCTTTTGATGTAGCAGACATTTGGTTAAAGTAAGGGCCTTGATTGGACCAAAGTTCCATGTCTGTTGCTATGGTCTTTATTTAGGACAACAGCTAACAGTGCAGTGGCCCATATATTACATATGTAATATATAAATATATATATGTAAAACATTGCCCCCTGTCTTCTTGGCTTAGGCTGAGGCCTCTCTGTTGAGCTGAAACGCACCTGCAGCTCCGTGCTGCCAGCAGCCTGCAGGCCCCAGCCCTGTGCAGATGAACACAGTCGATAATAAAGGAATGAGTATCGTTACACGGTTGGTTGCCTGCCTTCTCTTCCCTTTGTTTCTTCCTACTTTTACCTCCTCTTTCATTTTCTCCCTTCTCTCTCTTGTTTTTTTTCAGTGTGGGGTCAGTAGCATGGGGAGCCCAAGCTGCAGTTACCAGCACCTTGGCTGCTTAATAAAGGGACCTGTCTGCCCAGCAGGGCTGAGGGGCAGGTCCCAGGCTCCAGTGGGAAGTCTGTGCCGGCTACGGCAGGAGCTGCTCATGTTCTGGTAGAGGTCTCCGCCCAGCTAATTCGGAGCTGTTAGCAGATTTTAGAACTGCCTAGATGCTGTCCAGATGAGCCATCAATAGCATTTGACAGCTCTGCCCGTCTGCACCTCCATTTGTCAGCCAAGAGAGGCTAAAGTAGCCAATAATGGGTCTGAACCACATGGATGTGCCTGGCACATGGTGGGTGTTGAATTAAAATAACTTGAAACCTAGCTTCCCCTTTCATCTCTTTTGAGGGGGTCTCTTCCCTCCCCCTGGATTCTAGCAATTGGCCCCCTATAGCATAGAGGTCTTACAGGAAATGAAGAGTAGTTTCTGCTAAAAAGCCAACACAAAGCCGCTGACTCTTGAGAGAGCACGGAGCCTAGGCTGATGCACAACACCCGGCAGGGAACCATTGTTTGGGCACCGATAGTTTTCTAGGAGGGGTGCCCTGTCTCCACGCCGGGTGCCAGCCCTGTCTTCCAACTGGGTGGCTGGGCCAGAATGGCTCTGCTGCCGGAGAGGGATTTGCCATTTGTTGTGTTAGGTGATTTACACATGCAGGCTCCTTGTATCCTCCATGGGGAGGGGGGGGGTACTGCCATTGGTTTATGGATGAGATTTGGGGAAATTAACTATAGGCATACTTCCGAGATACTGCAGGTTCAGTTCCAGGTGACTGTAATAAAGCGAATTGTAATCTGTTTGCTTACAGAGGGTCTTGCCTTTGGGTAAAAAATGCAACACCTAGGAAGCACAATAAAGCACAATAAAAGTAGGTGTGCCTGTGCCTTGGCTAAAGGTAGGTAATGAATGTGGACTTCGAGACTCTAGAACCCATACTGCTGTCTGCCCTGTGCCATGCATGCTATCTGTCCAGCCCAGCTGTACCTCAGGAAAACTGATAGGCACCCTACATGTTTTACAAGAAGTGGGAGCTGGGGACAGAAGGGCAGAGAGCTTGGAAGTAAAACCAAATCTTCAGACCCTTAACCTAGAGGTCCTGTTTCAAGAGCACTCACTCCTCCCATTAGCGATGGGCTCACTTGTGGGGCTGACAAGAGCGGCTTCCTAGAGTTCCACGAAAGGCAAGAAGAACTCTCCCCTGGCCCCGTCCTTTGTTGGCTGTTGATAAAGAAGCTGCTATGTTTCGCTTCTTCCTCCAACACTGGGCACCTGATCTCCAGAGTTCCTTCTGTTTTCAGATGCCTAGAGCCGGAGTGTGTCTGTGTTAGAACTCTTTAGCTAGGACTAAAGATTCGCTTAAGCTGGCCTGAACAAAAGAAGAACAAGAAGCGTGCACTGGACTCTAAGGACAAGAAAAGAGCCAGGACTCAGGAATGACCCACTACCAGGGACTCAGACACCACAAAGGCCCCCTCTATCTCACCACACTTCTGTCTGTGTGGGGTGCACGTTCTTTCCTCAGCTGCTCCAGTTCGTGACGTAGAAGATATACCTGCCAGCAGCTCTCTGTTTACATGATCCAGTCATCCAGAGAGACTTAGAATCTCCATCTTAGTGCCAAGTTCCTGGTCATGTGATTCTGATTCAGTGGTTTGGGTCAGGTGGATGGGAGCATGAAATATGAATAAGGCCTCTAAGAGTCCTACTGCTGTAACCATGAATATGTAGGCAGGGGTGCAAATAAATATATTTCTCAGAAAGGATGGCAAGGGGCCTTGGCCAGGTAGCTCAGTTGCTGAGAGAATTGTCCCAATACACCAAGGTTGCAGATTCGATCTTTGGTCAGGGCACATGCGAGAGTAAACCAATGAATGCATAAATAAATGGAACAACAAATCAACGTTTCTGTCTCCCTTCCTCTCTCTCTAAAATCAGTTTTAAAAAAAAGATGATGAGGGTGGCAGGGTGTAGGGAGTGTGGTCTGTACAGTCAACCAAACAGATGTCCATGACCAGTATGTCCACACCCAGGATGGCTCGTACCCTTATTTCAGCCACTTTTCTTACAACAGTTCACCTGCATCAGAATTATCACCCTCACGCATAGACAATGGGGAGAGAATAGACAGGGAGAGGGCAAGAGTACTGTGGGAAATGTAGAAGCTAAAGAACTTATGATACATATTTAAAAAAAAAAAAGAATTATCACCCTCAGACAGTGCTCCCAGTACTGCCAGTTCATGAGGTCCAGGATAGATCCAGGTGGTGGACACTGTATGTTGCCTTTCCAATATTCATTTTTCTCTTCTGCCTTACTTACAAAATAATGTTGTTTAAGGGGGTCTGTGCACACAACTAGAAATACTCATCTCTCTAGACTCCCTTGCAGCAGTGGGTGGCCATGTGACATGATTTTGGCTAAGGAGATGTAGATGAAAGTTGGCTAGGGATCTCTTTTTTTCTTTAATATATTTTATTGATTATGCTAATACAGTTGTCCCATTTCCCCCCTTTTATTCCCCTCACCCTGCACACCCCCTCCCACCCCATTCCCCCCCTTTAGTTCACATCCATGGGTCTTACATATAAGTTCTTTGGCTTCTGTATTTCCTATACTATTCTTAATCTCCCCCTATTTTCTACCTACCATTTATGCTCCTTATTCCCTGTACCTTTTCCCCCCAATCCCTCTCCCACTCCCCCACTGATAACCCTCCATGTGATCTCCATTTCCGTGTTTCTGTTCCTGTTCTAGTTGTTTGCTTAGTTTGTTCTTGTTACCTTTTTTTTAGGTTCAGTTGTTGATAGTTGTGAGTTTGTTGTCATTTTACTGTTAATATTTTTTATCTTCTTTTTCTTAGATAAGTCCCTTTAACATTTCATATAATAAGGGCTTGGTGGTGATAAACTTCTTGAACTTGACCTTATCAGAGAAGTGCTTTATCTGCCCTCCCATTCTAAATGAAAGCTTTGCTGGATAGAGCAGTCTTGGATGTAGGTCCTTGCCTTTCATGACTTGGAATACTTCTTCCCAGCCCCTTCTTGCCTGTAAGGTTTCTTTTGAGAAATCAGCTGATAGTCTTATGGGCACTCCTTTGTAGGTAACTCTCTCCTTTCCTCTTGCTGCTTTTAAGATTCTCTCCTTATCTTTCATCTTGGCTAATGTAATTATGATGTGCCTTGGTGTGTGCTTCCTTGGGTCCAACTTCTTTGGGACTCTCTGAGCTTCTTGGACTTCCTGGAAGTCTATTTTGAGGAAGTTTTCAGATTGAGGAAGTTTTGAGGAAGTTTTCAATTTCTTCCTCTTCCTCTTCCACTTCTGGCACCCCTATGATTTGGATGTTGGAACATTTAAAGTTGTCTTGGAGGTTCCTCAGCTTCTCCTCATTTTTTAAAATTCTTATTTCTTCATTTAGTCCTGGTTGGATGTTTCTTTCTTCCTTCTGCTCCAAACCATTGATTTGCATCCCGGTTGCCTTCCTGTCCTGTTGGTTCCCTGTACATTTTCCTTTATTTCACTTTTCATAGCCTTCACTTTTCCTCTATTTTGCGACCATATTCAACTAATTCTGTGAGCATCCTGATCATCAGTGTTTTGAACTGTGCATCTGAAAGGTTGGCTATCTCTTCATCACTTAGTTGTATTTTTTCTGGATCTTTGATCTGTTCTTTCATTTGGGCCATTTTTCTTTCTTTCTTTTTCTTTTTTTTTTTTTTTTTTTTTTTTTTTTTTTTTTTTTTTTTTTTTTTGTCTCAGTGCACCTGTGAAGTAGTAAGGGCAGAGCCTTATGCGCTCACAAGGGCAGGGCAACCCACGTGGCTTTGTTGTGATGCTGTATGTAGGGGAAAGGTCCAAGAGGGAACAGTGCTGCTTGCTCTGTTCTGGGCTGGCTTTCAGTCACTTCCCCTGCTACCCACAAGCAAACTGGGCCCTTCTGGTGCTGGTTCCCATGTGGGTGGGTTTGTGTGCATTCTAGGACCCTGTGGGTTTCTCCAACGAACTCTCCTGAGAGCCTGGGAGTTTCTCCTGACACCACAACCCTCACAGGTTTTTTTAGTCAGAGGTTTTGAGGCTTTATTTTCCTGGGCTGTGACCCTGGATTGTGCAGTCTGTCTCGCTCTGCAGTTGTTCCTCACAGTTTATCTGCACACAAATGTGGGACTGCCCGGTCCACAATCTGCTGCCTCGACAAGTCCGCCAGCTGCCACCTTGCCCTCCCTGGTCTGCCAGCTGCTGTTTTGCTGCGAGTCCTCTCCTCCCTGCTGCCCTGTCTCTGCCCCTCCTACCGGTCTGGATGGGTGTTTCTTCTTTAACTCCTTGGTTGTCGGACTTCCATACAGTTCAATTTTCTGTCAGTTTTGGTTGTTTTTTATTTTTAAAGTTGTCGTTGTCCTTCTTTTGGTTGTGCGAGGATGCACAGTGTGTCTATCTATGCCTCCTTCTTGGCCGGAAGTTCCAGGATTTCTGGGAATTGATTTTTTTGCTTTCCTGATTTAGACATCACCCATCTCTCTTCTTCCTCTTTCCTCTTCCTGTCTAGATCAAATGCACCTTCTGGAAGTACATTGTTTCACTGAGCAAAAAATTATTTAGCACCTGTTGTGCACATATGCCAAGTATTGTTTTAAGTGCTGGAGTTGCAACAGCGAGCAGAATAACAGAGGTCCCTGTCCTTACATTTTTGGGTGAGGAGAAAGATGTTACACAAGAAAAACATACTGCGTATCAGATGGCAGTAAGTATGGGCAAAAAACATAAAGCAGAGAAGGGAGATTGGGAGTTCTAGAGACTACAGGACAGGGGAGGTGGCAGTTTTAAGGCCCAGACTAGGAAGGTGACGTCTGAGCAAATTCCTGGAGGAGGTAAGGAAGGGGACCATGCTGGTATCTGGTGGAAGAGGACCCCAGGAGAGGGGAAACAAATGTAAACTTTGTGGAAAAGATTGAGTCAGGCTTGTTCTGGGAGCAGCACCCACATTTCAACCCTGAGGCAACAAGCACAGCCTGTAAAGGTTAATGGGGTAGAGACACAAGGAGCCCCAAGTTCCTGATGGGATTTGTGCTTCCGTGACAGCTCGGTCTGTCCATTTAGGGACTTATAACGGTGTCAGACTTTTGAGCCAGTGTTGGAGGGCTTGCCAGGAATCGAAACGAGCATTTGAAACGAGCACCTCTAGGTGATTCAGATGAACCACTCTCTAACATCTGAGAATCTTGGTTCCAGCCACTTAGGATTCTGGGTCATGATTCCAGTGATCCTCCTCTTTAACATTCACCAGCACTGGGACCACCTGCCTGTGGAGACACCAGGACTGTGCTCCAGGATGGCAGGGGCAGAGGGTGCAAAGCCGCTGAGGGCACGGAGCCCCGGGGGCCCTCAGCACTTGCCTGCCCCTTCTTCACAACTGGATGGAGGGAGGGCGTGGGGGCTAACTTGCTTGGCCTAGAAAACCAGAGGGATTACTTTTCCACATCCAAAGCTCCCATTTGAAATAAGGAAAAGATAACCCAGAAAAAGGAAAGTGATTTCCCAAAGCCATACAAATGGTTGTCAGGCAAAGATGGGCCTGGAAGGCATAAGGATTTACTAGTCAGACACGCTGCTGAGGTTTTTTGTTGTGTGTTTACTTTAATTTTGAAATCATAAATTCACAGAAAAGGTACAATAATCGTACTAAGAGCTCCCATATGCCAAGAGATCCTGTTCAAGTCTTGCCAACTGTCCCCCAAAATGACATTTACAGCAAAAGGATCCAACCCAGGATCGTGTGTTGCACTTAGTTGTCGTGTCTCTTTAGTCTCCTGTCTAGAATTCCTCAGCCCATTCTTGACCTTTGTGTCCTTGACATTCGTTAATATTACCGGGCAGTTAATTTGTGGACTGTCCCTCTGTTTAGGCTTGTTTGAAGTCTCCTCATGGTTAGAGTCAGGTGGTGCACAGAAGTGGCTCTGTGGTCTCCTCACTGTGTCACATCAGGTGGAACACGATGACATCACTTTGTCCCATTACCGGTCGTGTGAACTTTGATTATTTATTAGGGTGGTGACTGCCGGGCTTCATTGTGGGTGGGGAAGGATACCATGAAACTATGTAAATATTCACTCCTATTTCACCCACCAGCTTGAATGTTCATTAATGTTTCCAGCTTGAGTTAATTATTGCTATATGGTTGCCGAATGGTGCCTTTGAATTTTATTATTTCTTCTACATTTATTAGTTGATATTAACTTGTGAGAAACTGCTTTTTAAAAAAATATATTTTATCGATTATGCCATTGTAGCTGTCCCCTTCCCCTCTTCATTCCCCTCCACCCTGCACACCCCCTCCCACCCACACTCCCCCTCTTTAGTTCATGTCCTTGTGTCATAAGTTCTTTAGCTTCTACATTTCCCACA
>PVKM010035458.1:0-15161 GCA_004027735.1 Carollia perspicillata | reverse complement strand
GTCCTACAATGTCCCCTTGCTTCGGCAGCTGCGTGCCCCCTCAGCCAGCACACAGGCTGGCATTTATTGAGAGCCCGCTCTGTGGTCCACAGGTGCTCAGGGCTTCTGTATTCAGTGTGAGGGCTTACCGCCCAGCAATCCCCTAAGTAAAAATTCATCACAACTTCCTCCGAATTGCGCCTTTCTATCAAATTGTGCTTGTCTCTCCCTGTCCTGGGAAATTCTGGATGAGTCTGGCGTCGGCAACCGTGCACACGTGCAGGCAATCTGGCAGCTGTGCCGGTTCTCCTGGGCCCGGGGTGTCAAACGTTCTGCTGCTTCGATACTAAATACTCCGCTGTTGGTTCGTTGTGAGGCCAAGGAAAGGGCTTAATAGCTATTTTCTCATGCCCTGTGGTGCTGGAGCTGAGATAAAATAAGGGCAAATCAGATTCTCTGCCCAGTTAAATCCTCTTATCTAAACAGGTTCTCTGCCTTTGAGTGTCTGAGTTTATTGAGGAGGCCTGAGGCCTGAGAGAGGAGTCAGGCAGCGTTTCCAAGGTGGTCAGCACGCACGCCTTAGATTTCTTGGAAGCACGGGCCACCACTTTTAGCTAAATGGTTCTGGACGCAGTAAGTGCGCAAGCTCTAACCTTTCCTAAAGATCCGGGACAGCAGTGGCCTGTCCCTGTGCTGTACATCCCCGTGTGGCCTTGTCTCCACATGGTGCTGATCTTTTCCGACAGCAAAGCGCACAAGGAGAAATAGGTAATCACAGTCTTTTTACATCAAGCGCACATTGTCTTATCCTTCGTGCCTTTCGTGTGCGTCCTGCAGTTTGACTGGGGTTGTTGATGCCCATCCACGGGGACACACAGCGCTGTAGGGTGCTAGGTTTTTCTATGGCTAATGTCCTTGAGAATGCAAAGAACACCGAGGACTAGTCTAGGTTGAGCTACTTTTTTAAAAGCTGCAATTCATGCCACACAAGGTACCCCAGAGGAGTCTTACCATCTTTCAACTCCAGGGAGAAAAGGAAATGGGCTTAAGGAAGAATATAAAATAAAAACAAAGAACAAAACCAAAAACTGCAGTCTATGAAAACACTTGACCAGGTATAGAGGTGTGAAGTTGAACTCCAGAAAAAAAAGTCAAGACCTGGGAATTGGGACCCTGACAGTTGGAGCCTACCAATCAAATGTTCTTTCTCTAGCTCTCATGAAATATTAGCACTGGAAGGACCTTGGAGATCATTAATCCCTATCTCTCCTTTTATTTATCGATGATAAATTGAACCCATAGAAGGACCATGACTTAGAGGTCACACAGTTACTGGAGGCAAAGCCATGCTTGGGATCCCTACTAAGGTCGGGTGAGGCAGGGATCCCACGTAACTCAGTAGGATGACTCTGCCAGGTGAAGGGAATGAAGGATGCACAATCAGAAGCAGGGCCCGTGCCGAGTTAGACTCTCAGGATTTGTGTCCCCCAGGCCCAGTAAAGGCTGCTTGTGGATAAGCCATCTCTCCCCAGGATGGGACAAAAGAAATGAACACAGCTCCTTGCTGCCAGGCAATGTCCCCGAGTGCCAGAAGAGTTGTTTTTTCTGTTCTGATGTTGCTCATTTATTTTCAGATCTTGGGGGAAGATCAAGCACCATCAGCAGGGTTCAAAGGCTACATAGGTCTTTCTCATCAATGCATTAGCTATAACCAGCCCTGGTTCCCATTAATGCCCCTCTTTCAAGAAGAAAAATAAAAGTGGACCCAATATCTGCCCAGTCCTGTATAGAACTAGTTGGGACCTCTGGCAAATCATCTGACCTAGTTAAGTGTCAATGTTCTTGACTCAGAAATGAAGGGAATTGGACCGCATACTTTCTCTATGATCTTTGGGATGTCTATTTTCTATTCCACTGGCATGCTGAAAGGACAAATCAGGCAGGACTGTAGAATACAAATAAGTTAGATGATATTATTCTTATCATTATCATTTAGGGATTATTCCTCAGCACATATCTTGGGGGCCTGCCAGCATTTTCTCCAGGAGAAGCAAAGGACGAGAAAGTCTGAATCAGGGTTCCATACTTGAGAGCTGGAGCAGAACCCAGTTCACTGTCCGTTGACCATATCACCTTGGTTTCCCATAGGAGCATGTGACCTCCATGCCAATTTGTGCCTTTTGGCGAAAGGAACTGATGGAAGAGATGTAATCCAAATTCGTAGCCTGGAGAAGTTTCTGCTGAAATGTTGAGTATAAAAGATCTATAATTTTTTGCCCAAAGAGAAAAGAAAAATTTTCACACTGGGCTGTTTTACTATTTTTGTTTTTGGCCATGTGTGTCTTTGCTTTTTAGAATTGCCATTTTCTCTTTTTAAAAAAATACTTTATTGTTATTCTATTATAGTTGTCCCAATTTCCCCCCCTTTGCCCTCCTCCACCCAGCCCACCCCCCATTCCCACAATTATTCCCCACCCTGTTGTCCATGTCCACGAACCATTCATATATATTCTTTGACTAGTCCCTTCCCCTTCTTTCCACCCCCATCCCCCTTCCCCCTCCCCTCTGGTTGTCCATCTGTTCTTTGTTTCTATGCCTCTGGTTCTATTTTGCTCATTCATTTATTTTGTTCATTAGGTTCAGAGTCCTGAAACACCAATTCGAAAGAACTTATGCACCCCTATGTTCACAGCAGTGCTGTTTACAAATAGAATTGCCATTTTCAAGTCTTACTAAAGATTGGTCATTTTATAATTATCACCAGAAGTACTGGAGTATATAATTTGTTTTAAATGTATATCTTTTGATTTGAAAATAATATACATTCATGTAGAATTGGGAAGAAATATATAAAGTAAAAGAAAAGGAAAACAACTGTACTAGCACTCAGATAATTGCTATAAATTTTAGTTTATCTCTTACCCGTCTTTTTACATATAATTATATATTGGGATTATACTGGCAACACACACAAGGTATCTTCTTAGGGTCTATCAAATATTTAGACCCACAGACAACCACATCCTCCATTTGGCATCGGTTCCCTGGGAAGGAGCTATATCTTGCCAATAGGGCAGCATCACGTGATCCTCTTTGGCACATGTGCTTGCCGTGGTCCAGCAGAGCATCACAGCCCAGGCATAAGGAGACCACAGACATATACGAGGATGCAGGAGCCGCCTGGGTTAAAAGGCTCATGCCCTACAGAAGTCAATATACACAACTCCATAGGCATAGCTTCCAAGGTCCCAAAATGTACATGCCAAGTTTCTGGAGTCACTGCTCTTAGAAGTCAGAGCGTGGTACCTCCCGGGGTAATTACAGTTCTCTGAGTCCAGATGCAATTCTCCAATCAGGGGTTAATTTTGTCTAGTAGTATAGATACATATCATGTTTTTTTGTGGGGAAACAGAGCCAGAAAATTAAGAGAAGTTTGGATTCTCTTGTAGAAGGAAAAAAGGTTTCCCTTGAAATACTATATATAATTTTTTGCCTTTTAATAATCTTAACAATAAATCACTAGCATATTTCACTGCTATTAAAGGCATTTCAAAAACATGACATTAAATATTGTGTATTTAGCTAGTTCCAAGTTTTTAACTATTTAAACTATTGCTGAGATGAAAATCCCGATAAACAAATCTTCATATTTATGTAATACCATAGATCTCACTTATGAGAGGAATCTAATGAACAAAATAAACTAATCAACAAAATAGACGCAGAAGCATAGAATCACAGAACAGACTGTCAGTGGTAAGAGGGAAAGAGGGGGTGGGGACTGTTTGAAAGAAGGTGAAGGGATTAGTCGAGGAACATCCATGAAGGACCCACGGACATGGACAACGGGGTGGGATTCACTATGGAAGTGGGGTTGGGCTGAATGGAGGGAGGCAAAGAGGAAAATAATTGGAACGACTGTAAAACATTAAAGAAAACCCCTCTGATTATTTCCTTAACACCAGTTCAGCAAATGGAATTAGTGATTGGGCCTGAAGTTTAAAGAACTCTTACTACATCTTGGAGAAGCTGCTCTTCCGGAAGAGGATGCCAGTTGACCCTTTGACTTGAGCTGCATAAAAGTATCTGCACTTTCAACAACACGGGCTATGTTTAAAACGTTTGTCAGTTTCATACGGGAAATGCTGCATTTTAAAAAGTCCTGTTCTTTGATAACCGAGGAGTTTAGAAATGTGTATATGTCCATAATTTATTGTGTTGCTAGTTGTCAATTCTTGTCCTTTCCCACTTTTATGTTGGGAAGTTCATCTTTTTAAGTATTAAGGCTATTTACATTTGAGTCTCACATGCTGCAAACTTTATTGCAGGTTTTATTTACTTTTTTTTTTTGATAGAAATGCTTACTTTTAGGTAGAAAAATCTATCCATCCTTTTCTATGTGCCTGAATTGACAATCCTAAGTGAGGTTGTTACTCGTGGGGGTGCTTTGTGGGTGTGCATGTAGACTTTCTAAGTGTTGGAAATCCATACTGCTCTTATTTTTTTTTTCAGTTTTCCAGCATCTTTATGGTGGAATTACATTGGTCTCATGGCTGGGACCAGGTGTGGCTGCCGTTCACAAGAGCTCCCAGACGGCTGCCATCCGTGCTCTGCGGGAAGACGAGGGTGCCCGCAAGCACAGGTGACACTCCCCAGACCTCCAAGTAGCACTTGACCTTCGATATTTCAGAGCGTTCCATTTTTAGTCTCTGAAACATTTTACATAGTTATAGATTGTCTATTCCTTGAAAGTTCGAAGGAATTTACACTGTAGTTATATGTCCCCAGTAGTATTTTGTGAGATAAACTTTAGATAAACTTTAGTTATATGTCCCTAGTAGTATTTTGTGAGATAAACTTTAGACATGTTTAAACATTTATTCTATTGTTATTCATCTATTCAGCTTCCCTACATCTTTTTAAGGCATTGTTAATAAATTATCTTTTCATAGAATATTATCAATTTTATAGAGGTGTAAGCATTTATTGACACAGAATTTTATATACAATTTAAATAAAAACACAGGGTAGACTTTCAGAGGATTGTGTATTTTTGCTTATACATATTTTTTTCTTAACTTTTGCCTTTCTTATATTAGACTAGCCAGGGGGTTGCGCATTTTACTTTTAAAGAATTAATTCCTGATTTTATTGATCAATTCTGTTATTCTGTTTGATTCACTATTGTTTATGCATAGCTTTCATTAATCTATTTCTTTCCTTTCATTTGTTTTTTTTAATGAAAAAAATCACTACCATTACAATAAATAACTATAGGAAAACCTAGATAACACTATTTCATGGTCTGGGAAGAGGAGAGAAAAATGTTTTAGTCGGTCAATGGATCACTCAGAGATTTCTGTCTGAATGTGTAAGGAAGTGGTGTGCTTCCGAGACAGGGAGAAACAGGCTCTGATTCCAGACTAAGCCCATTGCCTCCAGGCAGAGCCACCATTAAACCATTTCAGAGCCCAGTGTGGCCTCTTGGTTTTATCTGGGGAGTGGAGTGTGTCGCCTTTTGAGATACAGGGAAAGGTGTTATTTATGCTTTCTCTTATTCCCAGGCTGGTGAGAAAGGATAAGTAAGGCAAAGGTAAGAGGGACACAGAGATCAGCCTTCCTCTGGGAGAGGGCACGCGTCCCATCGTTCTGAAGAGCAGGTGTCACCAGGGCTCTCAGTGAAATCTCATTCTCTTCAGGTAGAGGACCCTGGAGAGAACAAAAAATAATTTCCAGCCAGGTTCTTTTCTTCCCTACTTCCAACCACTTAATACATGCTGGACACTGGGCTAAGTCACGTGTGTGAATCATTTTACTTAAGGCTTGAAGCAACTCTATGAAATAGTCGCATCATCCCGCTTTTTATGGAGGCGGGGGGGTGGACAACAGAGCAACTTGCCCGAAGTCGTACAGCCAGGACGTGAATCTAGGTGTGTCAGACTGCAAAGGCTGTGTTATTAACCACTCTGATACATCACATTTTGTCAGCGCCAACCTTAATCCCCACGGCACAGGTTTATCATCTCGGGGGAAGCTGGTCAAGCCTAGGAGCAACCATCAAAATGAACTTAAAGCATTATGATTCATTATGATTCCACATTACCTTTCAAAATTCTATTCTATTTCTCATGTTAAAGTAAGCAAAAAATTTGCATAGAAAATAGTACTTGAGCTGAATGTCTGAGCAATCAGTATAATCCTCAGTGTGCCAGCAAATATTATTATTGCTGCCCCAAAAAGGAGGGAGAGGGCAGGTTGGGGGGGGGAGGGAGAGCTAGGGAGGCATCTGTGAGAAGAGAAGACGGGAAGTGATCACTGAGATTATGTCCCAGACAATCTGACCTTGCAGCATGTTTAGACATAGAAATGTATATTTTAGAGCCCTCGCAAAGTCATTTTAAAAATTAAAATGTCTAAGTGTTGAATCACTTTACCAGCTAATCCAGATATGTGAGATTTATGCTTTGAAACAATCTCCCTAAAGGATTGTCTGGCCTTTTTGTTTTGTGGCCTCATGAGAGGAAAAAAATGAAATAAATGAAGGTAAAGTTATAACTTAATTGAATGTGATGTAATGTGAACAGAGTCAGAGCCATCACGAATGAATTATAGGGAACTTCAGGTCGGGCGATTTCTCTCATCCCTGGCCTCTCTGGAAGTGCAATCAAAACAGCAGGAGATACAGGCCCGGGGGAGTCTACTCCACTGTGAGCTGAGGCTTTGTGCCAACACTGGTATTCATATTCCAGACCTCTTCTTAATACACAGGACCCACTGTATATTTTTCCAGAGCACAGTAGCTCTTCTCAACACATTAGTCAGGATCTATGGCATTCACGCATGCTTTAAATTTAAATATATACGTGTATATATTTAAATTCAGATACCCGAAAGCAAATCACTTATAAAAGACAAGACCCGTTTTAATGAGCTTTTGATTCAGAGCTCCAGTCACTCTGTTTTGGCTGAAACGGGACACCCCTGATAAGGCCGATGCTGCACGCCCAGAAAGAAGGGCAAGAGGAGCAAAGGCAGGACATTGTTTAGTGTCTGACAACAAAGAAGAAAGTCTGTTTCTGTACTTACAATAGCAGTTGGGGTGGCAGCCAGCACGCAGTAGAGCACCAGAGGGGTGACGAAGCTTTCTTCCTCTGTCCCAGGGTAAGGCTTCATTAAGTCTCCGTCCTGACAGAAGAATCCTTGGATATGCACCTGAAAAGTGTCAGTGCATTCGAAGTAGTAGGCAAGCAGCACTGTCCCAGCCATGATGACAAGCTGAAAATACAGCATGGCCACACAGAGACATTAGCAGGGCTTCGCCCCTCAGAGCACAGTCCCTCCAGCACAGTCCCTCCATCACCCCGGGCGGCAGCGGCGGCTCTCCTGGTATTGGTGTTGGCGAGTGTGTGCGTGCCTGGCTCAGCACGCTCCGGGCTCGGGGAGTGAGTGCTCGCTTGTCTGCCTTGTCACGTCTGTTACCTAAACCTTCCAGCCACTAGTGCGCAGCTCCCCGCTGAGAGGCACATCACAGCAAGGCTTGCAGAGAGTCCCAGCCGGCGCTGCCACCCTCTCGGGGGATGTGTGGGAACCAAAGCAGTATTTCCATCCAGGCCAGAGGTGAAAAGTCAAAGATCAGTGGCATCAGAACTGGCAAGAGGTATATGTGAGAGCTGTTCATGAGAAATTTCATAAACTATGAGAGACAGACTTACCTTATTATCCATATAAAATATTAGAGGCAGGGAGATCACAAATGAATGAACAAGTAAATAAATAAATGAATGAATGGAAAGGAAAGCTGAAGCCTGGAATTTAGCTTTAGGTGAAAGGAAGTTTTCAGAACACACCCTAAATTACTGGCAGGGATGAAAACAGTACAGGTATCCTACATCACTTATACTCTTTATCCTTTTCCAAAAGCTTTTGCCTTTATTCTGAAATGCTTTCTGCCAGTAAATCCTTTCAAGGACTCTGCTGACGATCACATCTAACTATAAGATTAGACATAAAAAGCGTCTCGATTACTCTTTAGTTTTGACTCAGAAATGTCCCAGATAGTCACCAAGGTTTAGATGTTGCCATAATGGGTAGGAGCTGAGGATATATGGCAATGCCAACATTATTTTTCTCTTTTGTATTTAGAAGAAACCAAAAGGCCAAGATAAGACGATGATAAAGGGAGATAGAGAAGGTCTGTGAGGTTATGAAATTACAGAAAATTAGGCTGGAAGAGATCTCAGAGATCGTCCAGCCTGACAACCTGGCTTCACAGATGAGAAAACAGATCGTGCAGCAGGGACAGCTGACCATGTGCTTAGGCTGAGCATCAGCGAAGCAGGGAAACCCACCTGGAGACAGAATACGTTTAAATGTTGATTTGCTTAAAGTTTCAGTCTCATCACTGTGGGAAAAGAGTTAGAACTTGGGGAGATGTCTTGGTACAGCATTTATGGCTTAAAATTGTTTTTACAAGGGGGGACCCCCCAAAACAGGGATTATCTTCTGGAGGGCAGGCCCCAGTATTACTGGCTTCCCCTGTTTGGTGAGTGTTCTAGGAACCCATCTGTATCAGCTGGTGTTGTTGCCAGAAGCTACATTCGGTTTAGGGAATTTTTTTGAAGCCTCTTTCAACACATTTACCCATTTTGTGAGGGCTGATTTATAAGCACACCTGCCCACACCGCACTGAGTGTCCAGCAGTTTTTGACTAAAACCAGCATGGCCCCCGCCTCACCTTCCCTATTCACCCAATCTCTTGCCTGAATGACTTTTTTTTCTGTTTCCCTGGAAGAAAAAAGTCTTCAAAGAGAAACGTTCTGCTGATGTGGAAGAAGTGAAACAAAAAATGGCAGAAGCACTAAAAGGCATTGAAATGGACCAGTTCAAAAACTGTTTTGAGTAGTGGAAAAACACCCTGATAAGTGTATTGCATCAAATAGAGGACCACTAAAGTTTAAACATGTAAGGATAAATACACAATATTTTATAAATAAAGTCCATTTTTGGAGGGTCCTCCCTTGTATTTGGAAGTACATAAGGGGCAGTAGGGGAAAACCATAATCTTTTCGGTGTTTGGAAAATTCTTATACTAGCCCTGGAATGACTAACCCAAGGTCATAACTAGCTAGTGCTAAAGCCAGACTAGAAACGCACATTGTCTGATTCCCAGGGGAAAAACACAGACCTACCTTGTGGCATTAGAATTGCACCCTGCTCAAAAGGGTAGAGAGTTGCAGGGAGGCAAAGCAGGTTAACCCTAATGCAGGGAGGCGCTATCTGGCATTTCCATCCATTTTCCTTTTCACTTATTTAGCCACAGTATTGAAGTGGAGACCTAACCTCTGCCCTCCTCTACACCACTCTCTGGAACCAGGCACAGCCTCTATTTTTGATATTATCTCCGCAATTCTTTGTCACCATAGCTGAAAGCATCATTTTCTTTAAGGGTCGTTTGGATTGAGAATCCTCCCCCAGTCATCCACTTGCCCTATTCCACTGCCTTTCCTGCCCGGCTCAGAAGGCTTGGGTATTTCCAGTTGTAGTGTGTCTCAAGTACCGACTCCTGGCCACCCTGCTGTAAAGGTCTTTTGGCCACCTTTATCACCAGCTTTCTTTGTCTCCAGGTAGGACACGAACCATTCTTTCCTCCCACGATCCCTCATATACAACTTGTTTCTGGCTCTACGAGGATTATATTTTTCTGTTATCTGGCATGCTCTCCCTCCCAAGTGACCTTCTGTCACATGTGGTGCCATCCCGTCATGTCTGGCTGTTCCCATGTGTATCTCTGTGCCTGAGGTTTACTGGCACCACAGGTACATCACCAAGGCTCAGCCATCCCTGCTGTTTTAAGTATTTGGTTTACTGCTTTCCTTTTTAGCAGCAGAGACTTGGATAAACATGCTTCCAACAAGAATGAGAGACAGTTGCTCCAAAGCTGCCCCTGCTCATGGGTACCCTTGCCAGACACTAGTTTATAAAGTCAAGGGCATGAAGTTCCTATTTCTTTTGTGCTTGACTGGTCAACTGAATTGACCTGATGGGAAGAAATCTACCCAGCTGACCCGAGTGTTTTAGAGCTGAGATAACACCAGGATTCCAAGAGTTTTGGGGCTCTGCCTCTGGGGCTGTCTGTCTCCTGCACAGGGCTGATTTAGAATTTCTGTGTCTCTCATCCATGCAGCTGGAAACACCTTTGTCATTCTCGTGGCATCATCAGCGCTTGGGAGATACATGCTCGGAGAAAAGCAGAATCTGTGAGTGCTTTATAGAAAAAACAATAATAGCATCTAGCTTCCTCTATTGAGGAGGAGTTATTACTGTATATTTCTGCGCCTCTGTGTTACCATTTTTATTTAAAGGGAAAGGTGAAAATGAAGTAAAGAAAAGCAAAAACATACATATGCATGTACATATATGTATGCAAGTTCTGTCCAGAAAAAGCCCAGCCATTTTTAATATAACGAGGACAGTTTGCGTGACATCAATGTGACTTGACAGCTGAGGAGAGTGGACTGGAATCCACATGTGTAAACAATGACGACTTCACTGTACTAGTCAGTGGGGGTGGTAGACTCTGTCGAGTGAGCATGTGTGCTGTGTGGCCACCGCATTCAAAATGATTGGACAAGTACAGCAATGAATCTGCATCACATTTTGCAGATTAGGCTTGAACAGTCCTCAGCAGAAACTATTCAGATGATTCAGAAGGCCGCAGCTATGGCCAACTGGTGATTGGCAGCTTCATCACGACAACACACTTGATCATGCATCACGTCTCATGCAGGGTTTTCTGGTGAAACATCATATCACCCAGGTGACTCAGCCCTGCTATAGCCCAGATTTGGTGCCCTGTGACTTCTGACTTTTCCCAAAACTAAAATCACCTTCAAAAGAAAAGTTGATGCAATTCAGGAAAGTACAATAGGGCACCTGATGGCGATGGGGAGAACTGTGTGAGGTCCCAAAGTACCTACTTTGAAGCCGACTGAGATGTCATTGTCCCATGTACCGTGTTTCTTGTATCCTGTATCTTCTTCAATAAATGCCTGTATTTTTCACAGGACATGGCTGGGTACTTTCTGGACACACCTCGCATATATGGTATATATATGTAACAGGACTCAATAGAAAGGAGAATAGAAACTTTTAGAACATAGAACTGTCCTAAAACATCAAATACATGAAAATCGCCCTGGCTGGTGTAGCTCAGTGGATTGAGCACTGGACTATGAAGCAAAGGGTTGCTGGTTTGATGCCCATTCAAGGCACATGCCTGGGTTGCAGACCAGGTCCCCAGTAGGGGGCACATAAGAGGCAACCACACCTTGATGTTTCTCTCCCTCTCTTTCTCCCTCCTTTCCTCTCTCTCTCTAAAAATCAATAAATACAGCATTTTAAAAAACATCAAATATATGAAAATCAACAATGATGACAACAGAGGAGCCAAGGTCATATCCCTAAATTTGAAATTTCGAATAGCTGCTTGACCAATTGAATCCTGAAAGCAGCATCCAGAGAGAACTGCGTGCATGAGTGGATGAATCAGTTAATTGCAGGGCAGGAAGTAAAGAACAAGGAAGCGTGGAGCCTCGGGGTGGTAGAGGGAGGTGGGAACTCGGGCAGCCTACGGGACAGATGACCTGTTGGCACGGGTCGCTCCGCCTCTGCTCCTCCTGAGCAGCCAGAAACCTTGCCCTGGCATTTCCAAGCACTCTTCAAACTCCCTGGGGAGTCCCCAGTAATTTCAGAGATTCAGAGATGCAAAAACAGAACAACTCAGATCTCGATTTCTTCTCTGTGGAACCTTCTCATGAACACATATTAAAAAGAAGCTTAGGGACTTGGATTATTATGCTAAGTGAAATAAGCCAGGCAGAGAAAGCTAAAATACCACATGATCTCACTTATATGTGGAATCTAATGAACAAAACAAACTGACAGACAAAATAGAACCAGAGGCATGGACGCATGGGACAGACTGACAGCTGTCGTAGGGGAGGGTGTTGGAGGAACTGGATAAGAGAAGGTGAAGGGATTAGCCAAAGAACATGTATGCGTACCTCACAGGCAACAGTGCAGTGATGGCCTGAGGGAAGGTAGTGGGGGGACCGGGTGGAGGTGGGCAAAGGGGGAGAAAATGAGGACAACTGTGATAGTGTCAACAATAATATAAAAAACAAAACTCATGTGTTTACTGCAGGAAGAGAAACACCTGGATTCCGCTTCGGGAGCGGAGGTGTCCGCCTCTCAGCATCGAGGACACCGCACTGTTAGCTGTCACTATCTTCCCTCCTTCCTCCCTGTTTCGGCCGTGATGCATGCCCGTCAGGTTCATGCCACTGGTGCCAGCTGGCACGTGTGCCACCTCCGTTGCCTTCTCCAGCCCCATTCAGGGATGCATGGGGGGAGGCCATCATGTTGGTGTCACAGGAGCAGATGGTGAGGCTGTGCTGGGGGAAGGGTGGAGATGTCAGTGTGAAAGGCGCA
Organism: Carollia perspicillata; assembly: GCA_004027735.1. Classification (NCBI taxonomy): domain Eukaryota; kingdom Metazoa; phylum Chordata; class Mammalia; order Chiroptera; family Phyllostomidae; genus Carollia; species Carollia perspicillata. The sequence goes on along the minus strand of PVKM010035458.1, from coordinate 2,693 downwards.
GTTATGGCCGGGGTGGGGGGCGGTTAATGAGGTGTAAGGAGCTCACGTGCCAGGGATTTCCCTCGGCTGTCTCTTTCTAAGAATGACAATCGATATATATGAAAATGCGTTAATTCCTGATCATTCTGCAAGGATTCAGAAGGCAGAAACCAGCAATATTGGAAATCTAGCTTCTCCAGGTCGAGAGCCCTGTGTTTCTACTCAGGTATGCCTTGCGTGGCCATCTGAACTTGGAAAAGCCGTGACAGCCAATGGACAGAGATATGGAGAAAAAAAATAAAGTGGACATGAGACCAGAAGTCAAGAGACCAGAAGGCCTGGGGAGAAAAGATAATTTTGGTTCTGGTGGTTTTTCGGTTTCTCATTTTAGTCTATGGGGAGGCCAGTCTATGCCTCTTGGGTTTCGCAGGATTCCCTTTTATCCTTATTTTAAAAATTCCCTTTTGCCTTCACATAATGCAATTGATTTTCTGTTCTACGAATCTAAAGAGCCATAGCCCAAACAACCTGCACTGGTCTCCAGGACATAGTCTTCTAGGGCTCTGGAACAGAAGCCCTGCCCTAAATCCACACGTACTCTTGGGTTCGACTGCCCCAGTGTCTGGCTTCGTTGAAGGAATGAACATCACTGGGCAAGCCATAAGGATAACAAGTGGGCTGGTTGAACGCCAGTCATTAGACACCAACACCAAAGGCATCGCTTCCCTCTTGCAGAGGAAAGGGAGAGGGGTGTAGGCGTGAGATCGGAGCCTTTGCTCTGCATCCACTCCAGTCAAATCCACCAAAGAAAATCTTTGGAAATATGATCGCCCACACATCCAGAACAGTTAGCCCTATTCAAAGAAACGAACAGTTGTGTCATTGCTGACAGGTGACACGTATGTGGTAGACTTATTAAGTGAATGAGTAGGTCTGAGGGGGTGGGAGCAGGATTAGGGGAGGAAAATCTCATTAATCTGTAAGGCTGGGGCCTTCTCAATTTTTAAAGAGCCAGTTGAAGAAACGATATTTCTACTGTAATTTCAAAAGGAAAAGCAATTTTCTTGCCATCTTTAACATTTCCTTCATTAATAATCAAGAGGTTTCCAGTAAAGAGATATGGATTTAATCAGCACACAGAGCCTCTGGGTGAGCGATCCCTGGTGTTGCAAGCAAATGCACGAGCCTCATGGTGGAATCATCGTTACCGCAGTCTCCGCTTTCTAACTGAGCACTGAACTGGCTTTGGGGAGTCTGGCTCGTCTTTCTGCCTGCAGAGTGGCTTTCTAAGTGGTCCTAGCAAATCATTTTGGGTCTGGTGCCTACTCCGAAGACAAAAGAGAACTTCAATGTTACTTCCTTTGGCCTGTCCGTGTTATAATAATGTCCACTTTAAAATCCTGTATGTATGATGTTGCAAGTGAAGTTACTTCAAGTTTCTTAAGAACTCCAACATTATAAGACGCACTTTCCACCCCCCTCCCCACAACTGGGGAGGAATAATGGTTGTTAATGCTGCTGTTGGGTCCTGTTTACATTTACATTGGTGAAATATTATGTTATTTATGTTATTAAATATTTTACCACATTTCTTGTTTCAAAAATTTCCCCCTATTTTCCTCCTCTAAAATATAGGTGCATCTTATGGTCCAAAAGTACAGTAATCTTGGAAAAATAAGACAGAAGAGGATGTCAGCCCAAGAAAAGGAATTTGCCTAGTCGTTACGGATCCTCTAGGACCCGAGTAAGTCCGGTGGAGGTCCACGGGATACCTGATCCTGTCCTGTCCTGCTCTGGGGGCTGGCGTGTCACGTGGAACTCTGATACAGAACACTGCCCCACAAGTCTTCCTTGAGCCCCCGTGCGGAGTGGTGAGAGGTCTTGCTTGAGAGTACGGACTTGGACAGCTCCCTGGAAACCGAACACAATCCCAATGCTTATGGTTCTGAATAGCCAGCCCTGATTTTCCTGTGTCTCCCTCCCCTCCACCGTGAGGCCCTCAGGGAAAGGAACGTTCAAATTTGTAACTCTAGTTCAGCACAGGTATGTAGTGGGTATTTAAGAGATACCAGCTGAATGAATGGATGAGATTCTAAAGTTTATTATACTCTGAGCAATTCTACCATCTGTTCAAGAAACGTATAACCTGAAACTGTTTAACGCATCTTATTAGTAGATTGGTCAAAACAAAAATTTTGAATATAAATCAGTGTGTTCTGAACAGTGGTCTCTGGTATGCAAGATCTTAATAGGAGCTTTGGAAAGAAAGAGAGAGGGGGATTTGTGGTAAAAATGAAAAAGCTGTAATTACCTTATCTAAAAAAGTAAGGGATGTTTTCATTGACCTACTATGTTATTGTTTTAAAAGGATAGTAAGTATATATAATCAGTTTATATTAAATCTTAAAATCATAGTTATCTTTTAAATAAAAATTGTTGAGACTTCTTATTTGTTATTTATAATGTGGATCCTTTTCTTATCATGACCCTTTAAATTACAGAACTATTTGAGTAAAAAAGGCACAATAAATGATTTCATGACTCTAAATTAGAGTTGAAACATAGAACTAACACTGAGTATTCTGCATGCCATATATAACAAATGTTAAAGATTCAAATTGAGAAAGAAACTAAGGAAACAAGGTAGAGCTTCCTGTTCCCTTTAAAATAATTTTCAACAAAATTACTTAAGATGCAATTTTACTTTCCCTACC
>PVKM010035457.1:0-15166 GCA_004027735.1 Carollia perspicillata | reverse complement strand
AGGGCAGTTTTATTTTAATGAATTAATCCAGTAAACCAGAAGTATAAATAAGTGTTAATAGGCTCCTTCAACCCAGAAGGGTTTTCTAAGCATGGATATTTGCGACAGAACCAAATAAATGCCCATTAATCTATTAAACCTTGAAATAGAAACATACCAGAATGCAAAGATGCATATGCACATTAAATATTTTTCACATTTCTCAGCCTTTTATATTCAGAACCTCTGAAACATAGCAGGCACGGGTGCATATGGCACAAAAATCTAGGCGGGTATAAAGGGAGGTCGGAAAGAGTTGCGGACATAACTTCAGAAAAGGAATGTGCTCCATTTGGAGGAGAAATCATCAGAGGACAGGAAGGAGGCCCAGCTCTAAGAAAGGGGGTGGGACAATCAACGATGGCATGTTTTTCTCGGGAGAGTAGGAGAGCAGGCCATTGTCAGGCTCAGAGACTGAATATGGAAAATCCAAAGGAAAAAGAACAGCAATCACAGCATAATAAAAAGTTTAAACCTTCCAAATGCACAATAAATTTTCAGCACACACACATCTGCAACATACGCCCATGCCAGACGCACAGAGACCGCTGTATTATACACATGCACGCACCAAGCAAGGCTTTCTCAACATGCACCGAAGAGGGAAAAAATTCTAAGACAGATTTTATTTACTATCATCTTTCTAATTTAATTTATATTTAATTTCAATATAGTAACTGTGGTATACTATACTTTATCTTTTGATCCTTGCTTACTCTCTATTGCTGCTGGTGTAATAAATAATTTGATTCCAAGGGCTGTGTTGTTATTTGTTTTTCTGAGACAGTTAAAATTAAGGATCTTGCTAATAAAGATAATTCAGTAACTGTATTTCAAGTTATTTGATTCTCTCCTGAGGAAACTTTAATTTTAAAAATTCTTTATATTAAGTTATACTACTAGCTTATAAATGAAAATAGTTTTAAATTAGATTTATGATATCTATATCATAATATTAAAGTGCACATACTACTGAAGAGACATTTCCTCACGAAGTAAAAACCTCACATAATATCCTAAATAATATGTTGCATTTCATTAACAACTGCAATGTTTATAAAATCAAATAAAATAAAATTTTACTCTTGGGAAGAGAAATCTAAATTATTTTCTCAAAATTATCACATTGAATTTTACTGGTTTGAGAAAACTGACTTCAGCCTGTCAAAACATTCTCAACTCATCACAGCTTATTATAGTTAAAAGGACAGAAAAGCTACATATGTGGAAGCACCGGTGAATTCCGGCATACCTGCCTGCAACCCCCCCTTTCCCTAAGGTGAGGGACCTTTCCTGCAGCCTTTCCCATAAGGCCCGCATTGTTCCCGGGGGCTCTCAATGGAAGCACCGGTCTGGTTATCTAGGCCTACAGGGCTACAAAGCCACACTGGTGTCTTATCAGAGAAACCTGATCCGTTCACCTGATTCTTTCATCTGCATTTGGAGCACGGAGCAGACCAACAGAAACCCCGCCAGGCTGGGCCTGGCGTTCCAGTCCGTGGGCTGCAGCGGAGCAGGGGCGAGCCCCAGAGACCCTGCCGCTGCATCCAGTCCCTGGCGATGACTCAGTCAGGGACGTCACTCCAGCCCTCCCTTTAGCACCTGCATCTAAAGTCACAGGCAGCCCCTACCGCACAGTTCGAGGCTGCAGTTCCCTTCCTAGTAATTTTTGGGTAACAGGCTTAGGAGTTCCTTATATTTCAGAAGAAGAAAGGGGTGGCCTTGATACAGAAAAGGACAGGAAGCCTGTGCAGTTTATTCCTGGCCTCCCTTCTTAATCCACCAGAACCGGAAATGTGAGCCCTGAGTGCCACTCATCGTGAAAGATGTACTTGGTACCACAGCATCTCACAGGCCGTATCCTCCGCGCCAATCCTTATTATGTGATACCGGCTATTTGAGGCTTATTTCTGACATCAGTAAAGGACAGTAGATTTTGTGATTCCGTTTCCATAATGGGGGAGGAATTGTCATCCGGGGTTTAGTAACTGAAATCTCTAATATAAAATATTGGTCTTTGGGACTTCATATTATGGCATCATTTTTAATAATAATGTTACTATAAAATGGTAAGTAAATTTATTGTGTTAATAAAATGAAAGTTATAAGTCATTTTTACAAAGTGTCATCATTTCTCTTCCTGGTCTTCATTGTTTAGCCATTTAAATACGAAATTTGGGTCAAACACCTAAACTTTATGCGTGCAACAACCAGGTTTTACATTTAACATTAACATTTTAAAAATACTGAAGCATTTTAGTATTTAATGCTATTTATAAAATATAGAGGTAAATCTAACTTGTACTCTCTGGTAATTAGTGTTATGGAATACAGTTGCCCTTTCTCTATAACTCCTTCTAATTTTCTTAATTTTTTCCATGATTCTAAGCCAGAAATATAGTTTGGAAAAGTGATTTTAATACATTAATTTAGACACATGTGCCCCTCACTCTGGTTAAAAATAAATTGCCTGGCCAGATTTAAATACTTGAAATAATAAAGAAATTAATATTTAAGAGTACATAGTAGCCTAAATATAGAGTATACTTTTCTATCATTAGGGGTTTTTTTATTGTCGTTCTATTAGAGTTGTCCCAGTTTTCCCCCATGGCCCTCCCCTGCCCCCATCCACCCCCAGAGTCAGTTCCCACACTGCCGTCCATGTCCATGGGTCCTTTATACCTGTTCCCAGACTAGGCCTTTCCCCTTCTTTCCCTTGTTATCCCCCTCCCCTCTCCCTTCTGGTCACTGTCACTCTGATCCTTGTTTCCATGCCTCTGGTTCTATTTTGCTCATTTGTTTGTTTTGTTCACTACGTTCCAAAGGGTATACGTTTTGAATAGAGAACATCCTGCTCTGACATTGACCAAATACAGAATATGGTATACTTTCAATCATATCCTATTGCTTTAAAGTAAATGGGATGAAAACAAGTAATGGGTATTTAGTTATTTCTTGTACATTAAAAATAAACAAAAAATAGAAGTGGGCTTTGGGCAAGATTTCAAGAGTAAAATAATCATAAAAGTCACCAAAAGAAGAAGAAGAAGAAGAAGAGCAGCTAAAAAAGGAGTAATTGACAATGGTACACAAGATCTGTCCAGAAAAAGTCTTGCCATTGTTAATATAATGAGAACAGTTTGCATGACATTGATGTAACCTGGCAGCCAAGGAGAGTGGACTTGAATGTGCGTGTGTGAACAAGGATGACTTCACTGTACTAGTCAGTGGGGGTGGTAGATGCCATTGAGTGAGCGTGTGTACTGTGGGGCCATCACATTCAACATGTCTGAGCAAGTAAAGCAATGAGTCTGCATCAAATTTTGTGTTAAGCTGGAACATTCCTCCATGGAAACTATTCAGTGATTCAAGGCCGCAGCTATGGGCAACAGGTGATTGGCAGCCTCTTCACAAGAACGTGCCCGCTCATGTATCACGTCTCCTATAGAGTTTTTTTGGCACAACATCAAATCATCCAGGTGACTCAGGCTCCCCTACAGGCCAGATTTGGTGCCCTGCAACTTCTGGCTTTTCCCAAAACTAAAATTACCTTAGAAAAAAAAGAGATTTCAGATCGCTGATAAGATTCAGGAAAATACCACGGGGCAGCTGATGGAGGTTGGGAGAACTGTGTGAGGTCCCAACATGCCTACTTTGAAGGGGACTGAGGTGTCATTGTCCTATGTAAATGTTTTTTGTGTCTTTTATCTTCTTTAATAAATGTCTTTATTTTTCATACTACATGGCTGGATACCTTCTGGACAGACCCCATATGTTCATTAGTAGTCAAGCATGAATATATCTGCTGGGTGTTTCTTCCATTGTGCAAACCAGTGACGGTAAATCTGTAGGTCTGAGAGCTGAACTCTGCTTTTGTCATGTTGTTTGCCTTTGCCATTTTCTCTTTCACCCTGTTATTGAAGCACTCTCATTATACATGCAACACCAGAGTGGGCTGCTTGCTTGGAATATACCTGACTTCTCCAGGGCAGCAAGCAGCAGGTTCCTTTCGTGACCACTTTCTTGAGAAGAGTCTGATGGATACACTGCACTCGCTGAATGTTTGCTAAATAAGTGGTTTAGTGCAGAGGTGGCTTAAGTAGAGCTACCGTTGTCTGGTATGCATATAATTCAATGCTCATACATTGCTGGCCATAGAATTTTTGAAATTCTCATTCACTTAATTAAAAATATAGTAAATACCTGACAAAATACAGGAAATACTCTGACAGAAGCACCCTGATTCTATCCTTTTGATAATGTGCTTTTGGAAAACATCATATTTAGATTCTTATACTTTTATAAACTTAATTTAGCACAAGCAACATGTATGTTTTGGAAGCTGGCCATCTTAATAGGAGTATACTTTCTCAGATAAATGAAACAATGAATATAAGATAAACGATTCACAACCACTCAGTAACACTGGCTTTCATCGTCTAAATAATCACTGCTATGATAACATTAAAGTAATATATTGTAAAAATTCTTTATAACTGTTTTGGTAAACATTTAGAAAAATTAGTATTTCCACATATTTTTGGTCTACGTTAAAGAAAAATTTCTGCTGTTCTCATTATGACCAAGTCTGCTGTCATTATTCAGATAGGTTATCACCAGGGAAAACAAAACAAAAATCAAGCACAACATTGAAAACCAAACCACCAAACACTTATTTGACATTGCTAAATTTATGTTACGTTGATGATTTCAAGTTTGCTTTCTCTTGTGTGCATCACGGACTTAAAGACATCCATAAAGCCGTGCAATCTAAGTTGAGAATCATTAGGACTTTTTACAGTCTCCCTGCCAATAGTTTAGGGTCATGTCCCCCATATCTGTTTTATAAGCAATTTGTTTACAAGAACATTTCTATTACTTATCATTTCCAAAGTATTCCGATGAACTTTTATGAAAGTACTTCTCTTCCAACCACCATTTCTCATCGTTTTGTTGGACATCAAATTGCATTGCAAAATTGCAGTATTAGGTGACCCTGGCACAAACAGGTGAAAGCTAATGAGATATGTCCACACGCAATGCTTCCATAAGGAAAGCAAGAAGTTATTATAGTGAATCAGTGCTTTGTGTTCCAAAGATTCTTCAGCACTTAACAAGTTTATAAAAGTGGCAAATACATTGTAATAGCCTGCCTCATCTATCACAAGGCTGTCAAAGCTGGCCCGATATTCATTACCGTGAAACGTTCTCAGAGTTCTTTTGAGAAGGCATGAAAACTCCAACGAACTGCTCACGGCTGAAATTCGAGCTAGAGTGTTGAAGGAAAACAGTCCACGCTGAGTAAGAAGGATCTGACCTGGTTATTTCCAGCCCTAAAAAAAATGAAGGCAAGAACATATAAAATTGCTTTCTAGTTCTGTTCATGTAGTTAATCAATAGATTCACTTGATTTCTGTTTACTTAATTTGGATAGCATTTAGGATCTCTTTGCAAAATAATTTAAAATGTTTATGTTATGCTCTACTAAAAAATGGTTTTGGTGCACCTAATTTTCATTCTCCATACATTATCAAGATTATTGTTAGAATGTTTTTATTTTATGAGAAATACCCATGAGAAGAAATAGATAATACAGAAATGTTCTCTCACTTTCTACTTTTCTCAGATTTGTACTTGTAGTAGGATTTAACTCTAATATTTACTCTACTCCATAACATTTTAATTTCATAAAATACAAAGTTTCAGAAAACTTTCCCACTGATTTTTAATGAATTAAGAGAAAGGAATATTTTAACACCATGAAATGAACATGATCTCCAAACAAGAAAGAAAATAACAGAAAAATGTGCTTATTCTTGTGACAGTGTTAACTGTTCAGTTCTTAAAACACCTCATGTCACACACTAACACTTCAACAAACTGACATACATGATAAAAATATATATGGAAATTACATGTGTAGTACATATTTTCATGAATATACATGCACATAGGAATATCCAAGAAGATGTCATATTTTTCTCAGAACTAGGAAATGCATTTTAATGATGTTTAAACAAATGACAAGACTGCCTGTTGCCAGAATCGTGGACTAGACATCCCCTCCCAGATCCTAGGCATGCCTGGTGTGATGGGGAGGGGTGTGCCAGGCAGGATGGGACCAGAGGCACCTGCCAGCTGAACAAGCGCACAACACGCCTTCCCCGTCCCCGACTCCAGGACAGCTATTTCGGGTGTCTCCTGGGAGCTAATACGGTGTCTGACCTGCTTTCCCTTTCCCTCCCAAATATCCATAAAACCACACAAAATGATAAATGCTTGAAACAGCATGAGAAACTAAATCATTCATTTGATCAATTTTCTAGGCGGCACTATCGGTTCTGTGTTTTGATGGTAAATCTGGTGGCGTGATCGCTCACTTTCGAGGGGTTCCCACTTCAGGGGAGAGGCAGGTGGGAAGCGGCAGATGAACAACAGTGTGGTCCTTCCATCCCACGGAGAGCAGGGCTCCCAGCTCGATTCTGTAAGATGACGTTCGTGCCATATCAACATCAGTGGTCTAACCTCCCTCACAGTGTACAGACGTGGGGACAGCGGCAGGCCACGTCTTTCCCTGGTAGCCATTCGAGGCATGTTCCTGCGCATCAAGGCCGGCGTTTTTCCAGTTACACGGATCCAAGAATGCTCTTAGCCACTGCCCATCACTGTCATTTCTAGGCTCCAAGATCACTTCCTCTCTGTCAAGAGCTCTGACTGCCACCTGCCTCCCCTGCCCACATGGCAACTGTGCCCACCTGTTTCTTTGCCTGGCTTTGCGGTGACCCGGGATTTCCACGGGCCCACTGCCTCTCCCTGTCTTCAAAGGACAGCCACTGTGGGGCTATTAAGGACCCTGGGGCTTCTTCCACCCACGTGCTCAGAGTGCTGGCAGAGGAATTCTCCTCTGGACACTCTTTCCACAGTGCGTTTCACGTGCCAAAGCTCACCCACAAACAGTTGGCTGGAGAAAACACATAGCTGGTTCGTGTGTTTCCAGAAGTCAGTTCCCTAAGATACAACTGAAGCCAAGGAGGTTCAGAGACTTGATTACAGAGCCAACAGGTAAAAGAACAGCACTGTCATGCATAAATCTCCCATGCCTGTTAGTAGATAAGGGTAGCCAGAAATAGTTAGGAGTGGGTGAGGGCTAGTCACTTCCTCCGTAATCTCAGGGCCAGATAATAACGAAGCCACATCGATGAGCCAAATTTGTCACAGCTTCAAACACTGTTCTGCCCCCTCCTCTCGTGTTATGAGGTACCAAACCATTCCTACATTTCTTCCATGAGCCCCAGCTTTCTTCTGGTGTGCTCTCCACACAGCTGGCACAGACGGGTCACATGCAGAGGACAATACAGCAAGTTCTATGACACTTTGAGTTGATGGCCGGTGGCCTTCGGACACAGGATCACGGAGCAAGCAAACCACAGGTCCTTGCCGCAAGTTTTCTGTACAGTTACACAAGGGCAAAATACTTCTCTGAAATGTTTTAGCTGGTCCACATCTTAGCTACTTCTAATGCAACCTCAAATGAGAGTTTATGCTTAACAGCTATTGAGCTAATTAAAAGAAAACCACTCCCCTAATGAATTACCCATTTCTAAGGTTCATGATTCCAAGTTAACAAAGGCTCTCCTGTTGTAGGCGGGAACAAGTCTCAGGGTAGCGACTCTGAAGCGCGGCCTTTGAGAATAATTCCGACTGACCACCTCCTGAGTGTCAACTCCTCATTAGGTCAGACCACTGTTTCCGGAATGTAGCTTAACCAATGAACATACACTTTTCAATCACTGTCTATGATGAAGAATTTAAAAATAATGTACAGTTGTTGTAATGATTTTTTTTTTTTTTTTGCTTTGGTGGGGGTGGGTGCGGGGTAAACTTAGCTAATTTTTCAAACTGAATTCAAATAGCCTTCACCTTCCCCTCCCACTGTAGAGACATTTGTCTGCTGGTGTTTAAGATTTTCCTTCGTTGGTTCAAATCCTGGCTGTACTACTTGTAGGTGTTGGACCTCAGACAGGTTCTTTCCTCTCATTCTGTGCCTCAGTTTCCTCACCTGTGAAGTGAGGAGAGAACAGCAGCTCCCCCTGCAGGTTCTGTGAGGACTCCGCACCCTGCAAGAGCCTGGGGAGCATTTGCTATCATCACAACTACCAGTAGCATTTGGTTGATCTATAAACTCCTTTCCCACCAGCAACTTTATTGTGCCTTTATTTGAACATAGTACATAGTATTTACTTATTACTTATTTAAAGTGTTTATTATAGTGTTTACTAAGAATACATTTCTAACAGAGTCACCCAGGAAAACCCGACTCTAAATCCACATTACAACGTAACTTCTCTAGCCCATTGCCCCATGTAACTCCGATAAGGAAGCTTTACACTGACCAGGCCCATCTGTTGCTGCATCAAATGAAAACTCATTTGGGTCTTTTTTATTAACTGTCACTGGTCCTTGGTCAGCACCCTCTTCTACCCTGAAGTGACCATTTCAGAGCATCGTCCACATGCACAATATCATTTAGGCAACTTGATACCATTTTGGCGACTTGATATCATTTACTTCATAATGTTGCCCTTCAGGTCTCTGAAATGTGTGACTTACACACTTCGTGTCCACCTCCTTAACCCACCCAGTCATATCTTGTGACTTCACTGCATTGCAATCATTCTCACTCTAGTGAGAACAATCCCAAGTGCCACATTCAGAAGATAATTTCGCCCCTCCTCACACTGTCACTCACAGTACCACGTGACAGCATCGCACACCTCCTCCTTCTTATAGTTCCTCCCCTTTTCACTTCCATAATCACAGACTCTCCAGGTTAGCTTCCCCTCCCAGGGCCACTGGCCAACACCCCTTCCGTCGCTCATGCCTGCATCTCTAGGGTGCCGCTCGTGGCCAGTCTCCTAGCTCCGGTCGCCACCGACACACGGCTGTTTTCCACATTGACCTCTACAGTCCAGACCTTTGTCTGAGCTTCATCATGGAGTCTAGACATCTCACAACTGGCCTGAAAGCCTGTTACAGATGGTCGATTTCAGTAACTGGGACAGGCTTGGGGCTTTGTGCTCAGTGGGGACGTCTGGTAGTTGCCAGTCTAACACCTCTGGTAGTGATTCTTTCGCTTTAATGCCTCACGATGAAATAAGCACGCAACTCTGAAGGTCAGGATTTGTGAGTGAAAGAAAAATGACAGCAAGGACAGAATAATTAAATGGAAATGTTCCCTGCAGCCACAAGGACATTGTTTAATGGTATTGGACATACAGGGTGGAATTCTATGATTTCTGCCCAATGGAGGATCTGATTTTATTTATTTTAATTTATTTTATTTTTTTATTGTTGTTCAAGTACAGTTGTCTTCATTTTCACCCCACCATGCCCCCTGACCTACCCATCCCTGCCTCCCACCCTCAATGCTACACACCTTTGGCTTTGTCCATGTCCTTTATACAAGTTCCTTGATGGCCCTTCCCCTATTATCCCTTATTATCCCCTATTATCCCTCACCCCCCAACTCTGGTCACATCAGTCTGTTCTTTATTTCAATGCCGTTCCCTGTCCACAGTGGCCACGGACACAGTGAGCCCTGCCCAGCATTCTAACGGCCTCTAGTCCCAGAGACCTGGCTGCTCAGCCCTGAGCCGGCGGCAGTTCTAAGGTTACTCTCCAGCCCTTAAGTAGCCTTCCCGCATCACAAGCAAACAAAGGAAACTGAAAACTTTTTAAAAAATTATAGGGTCAGAGGAAGAAAAAGGAACATACAGTAAAAGGCGGTTACCATTGTGATTAAAAAGTGCTTATAAAAATGTACTTATTACATTTTTGTATTTATATAAACATAGTGTTAAGCAAAATTTCATGATTTTTGTGCCTATAAAATGTAATACCAAAATTGCACGTACAATGTGTTATATCAGTATGATAAATTCCAAGACTGGCAGTAAAAGTGATAATTTAAAATAATGATGCTAAACAAAAAAGAGACATTACATCTAAACCATGTGCCTCATTTGAGGAGTTACAGCCACTTCCAGACCTAATTCTTTTTAACTCATGTCAAGGAAGATGAGAGAATCTGACAATGTTTCGTAAGGAAAAAAAGTTGATAAAGTCATAGAATCCCAGTAAAATAGCTCAATCCTAGCAGTGTATTTTTTTTTTTTTTTGCCACTGGGAAATACAAAATTCATTGAAAAACAAATACAAAAACCTCTGTTTCCCACAGATTAGCTTTTGGTTTTCTTTTAATTTTCCTGATTTCTGGGTTTTGACATGGCTGTGAAAATAAATTTGTTGTCCTGCTTTAACCTGGCACCGAAGAGCACTTCGCATGGAATTAGTGGGGACTTCCTAGTGACTTTGTAAGTCAGTCCTCACTTTAAAACGACAAACCGCGTGTTGTAGGTGGTGCGCCCAAACGGAATTGTCTGCCGTGCTTCCCCCTCAGCACCTGCCTCCGCGCCTGCCTTCGTGATGCCGCACTGGGAAGGCACCTTGGCCTTTCCCAGGCCCCGGCGCCCTGGCCTCTACTCATTCGCTCAACTTCGTATAGGCTTCCTATGCAAATACCATCATTAAACAGAGAAGTCTCAGTTGTTGATGAACAGTGACCAGGTTAAAATCCCTTATTTCCCTGGAAAACCCAGACCTCAGTTGAACTCGGAGCGATACGCTGGGTCCCGGTAATGACACACAGACCTGAGTTTCAGTCCCAGCCCAGCCACTTGCACCGGTATTTTGTGTCACCTGTCCAGCCTCCACCTCGGTAGCAGGGGAGCAGGTACAGTAACGCTTACCCAACAGTCACCGGGATGGGCAGAGACGACCTATATTCTTAACGTACAGCGCGTCTGCTGGGTACTCGACATCTATTCAAAGGCAATGATACCATTTTTAAATGCTTTCCAAACAAGAGGAGTGAATATTTGAAAATCTCCACGTATCTATTCATTTGATGTTGTGCAACAGGACAGTTGAGTAGAGTGTCTTTGGTATCCCTTTCCTATATTTTGTTACTCTTACTTACCCTGCTCCTCACTCACTTTAATTCATTCACACTTGTCAAGGCCTTGTATTTATTTATCTACGTGCCTGCGGAGGTTTGGGATGGCAGCTGGTCCAGGCGGGCGGCACAGAGAGCAGGGAGGCGGAGAGGGCACCTGGTCCCTCCCACACAGCAGAGAGGCATGCATGCCCCAGCGGGGCCCAGAGTGGTTCCTGGGCTTTCTCCAGCAGAGGAGTCGGGCTCCTGGATTTGTGCACAAGCACAGGAAGGATTCCTGGGTGGCGTGCTAAACGTGTGGGCCACCAGAGCAAAGAAAACTAAACTCTGGCGCCAACGCTCAAGAAGAATGCTGGGGTGGAGCTCCGGACCCTCGGCATGCTGACGTGAAAAGTGTGGGGTGGCCCCTCCTGCTTGCAGGGCAGGAGGGGGGCTCAGATGAACCTTGGAGAGTGGAGAGCTTCTGGGGGAATCACCTGCTGGCACTTCTGGTCCCCACAAGCAACTGCGTGGTGACAGTTTCCCCTGGAGGTCCGTCTGTATTTCCGATTCACCACTGCTAGTTCTTCAGTCCCGTGAGAAGAAAATCCCACTATCCTGGAAGGCACATGAAATCACCAGTGAAATATATATACCTCCTCTAGCCACCCTGGAGGGACAAAAATCATAACTCCAACTGGTCACACAGACCAGCAATACAGACCGAGACAAGGACGCCGCGGTGTTCTGTGTGCAGGTGAAATTCGCTGTGGGATCCGGGTGTTACACAAACGAGGTCGGACACCTGGAGCCGCAGGCGGAGAGCATGGGAAGCGTCTCCACGCCCTGGGCGAAGGCTGTCACAGCTCCAGCGCGTCGAGGTCTCTGCGCAGCCGGCCCTGGGGTGCTGTGCAGGGGCCAGTGAAATGTCACGGGTGCCACTGAGAGTGTGTGCGAGAAACACAATTTTGAAAATGCTCTGTGAACTCTGAAGGGCTATAAAGTGTTAATGATTTTAACAGGACTTCTATAGATTTTGAAAAAGAAACTAAACACCAGTGTTTGAGTTAATGATCTCAAGGCTTTAAAAAAATACAATTAAGAATAAATAGTAATAATAATAACTGCGGCCCTGGTTGGTGTAGCTCAGTGGATTGAGCACAGGCCTGTGAACCAAAGGGTCACCAGTTTGACTCCCAGTCAGGGCACATGCCTGGGTTTCGGGCCAGGTCCCCAGTAGGGGACACATGAAAGGCAACCACACATTGATGTTTCTCTCCCACTCTTTCTCCTTCCCTTCCCCCTCTCTAAAAATAAATAAATAAAATATTTTTAAAATAATAATTGCTATTATCCATATTGTAATATTGTTTATACAGTTTCTACAAGTTCTATTCATTTTTTGATAAAACCTGACAAAATATAATATAAAATATAATAATACTTTTATATTCTCAAATATTCAAAATGTCTTGCCTACCATGACTCTTTTTTAAAAAGATTTTATTTATTTATTTTTAGAGAGGGAAAGGGAGAGAGAAAGGGAGGGAAACATCAATGTGTGGTTGCCTCTCATGGGCCCCCTACTGGGGACCTGGCTCACAACCCAGGCATGTGTCTCGGCTGGGAATCGAACTGGTGACTCTTTGGTTCACAGGCCAGCGCTCAATCCACTGAGCCACACCAGCCAGGGCTGCCTACTGTAACTTTCATTCCATTCAGCAATCATGTGTAGAGGCCACCACCCATCTCTTTTTGCTTTCAAGAGATTTAGTTATTTTTATCATGTCAGTTTTTTAAAAAGTAATGAAATATAGCATTCAAAAAAATCATACAAACTGTTAGTATCATCTGTTCTCTACCCTTGAGTGTATTCAGATTTAAGGAACTCTTCCAAACCCACTGCTTATTCATATTGTTACCCAAGATGCTCCTCTCCACCACATTCGTGACTCCAGCCTCTCACTGTCGCTCCTCGCCTTGTGCGAGGGTCACACCCAGTGTGAACGGCCGAGGCTTCCCCGGTGCACTGTCAGAATGACGTGCTCTCAGCCTCACGCTTTCCTACTGCCCCTGTAGTCACACTCGGATTCTCCCGAGTAACTGCTGACTTGCTGTCCCTACTACGGATTTTACAAAATGAAAACAAAACTGGGTGCTAATAACCATATCAGATCAGTTTCTTAAAAGTTTTTTATGAACTCACACACACACACACACACACACACACACACACAGCAGGCCCTGCAACAACACCATTGGTAACGTGTCGTTTCCCTTAGTGCTGCAGGGCCAGGCTGCCTGCCGCCCCCTGGACTCGGTCCAACACGGGTTGGGGCATCTTGGAGCCACATGGAGCAATGGCACGAGGGCTGCGCTTTGGGACAGGGGCTGTGCTCAGGGGCTGTGCCTCAAGCCTCCACGGCCGCACATCCTGACTCAGGGTGGTGAACACGCAATGCAACGTACAGATGACGTATAATAGATTTTACACTAGAAACCTATGTAATTTTATTAGCCAGTGTTACCCCAATGAATTTGACTTTTTTTAAAAAGGACTTGGAAGGTGGCGGGGCCTCCCTGACTGATTGGGAAGACGGCATCCACAGCTGGATCTCCCGCCCTGCGGGCACGAGAAACACCCTCCCGGGGACGCCTCTCCGGGGCAGCTGCTGACCGCCGAGGTTTCGGCCGGAAGCTCCAAGGCCCTCTGCCGAACGTGCTGACGCTGAATTCACACAAGGGCACAGAGAGAGACCACCGCCCTGCGTTCAGCAGAGACTCTACAGATGAGGTCTGTTCTTCAACTGTCGAGGGCTAATAGAAACAGATGTCATGAAAACCTAGCTTGATGAACTGTGTAAAATGGAGTTCACCAATTAATGTACCTGAACTTCTTTTTCTTTCTAGTGAATGACACTTCATATTACTATATTGCCACAAATAAAATATCTGAGAAGATGGTGTCACTTCAGACATTAAGTGGTGTGATTTCATGTTTCACGGCATTTCCTAGACCAACAGACCCCTATTATTACCTTATGTCTTCATTTCATTTGATTCAAAATGAGCTTTAGTAGTACTTAAATTCTATTTGTCAATGCAGATAAAAGTGGTAACATCGTAAAGTACAAATAAATCTCAGGACGTTTATGAAAGGCATTCTACAGTGTCACTGATATCCTGGTAATAGTATGTCATGGTACTCGTGTGTTTACTATTATATTATTCAATGATTTTTGGTTTTAGCCTGTCCTAGGTACTAACCTGTAAAGAACTGAAAAGCACTAGAACATAAATAATAGAAAATAAACAGACACCAACTTCAAAATTGTAATAGCCTTAAATGCTAACTTATTCTTTTAATTCTGTGACCGTCACTGGAAGGTCTGATGGCTCCATTTTCTCAAGTCTAAAATGATATCTTCTTTGTAAGCTGAGAACTTCCTATCATTCGTATCTTTCCTAAGACGCCTCTACATAATAGCATCGTTTCTTATCCTGGAAACCTGTAACTATGTTGCTAGGCAACACTGTAATAGAGACAGCTACCACTGGATCCTATTTCAGTTTTCCCAGCTGAAAGCTTTCAATCATTGACATCCTGATTCGAAACTAATTTTATCCAAGAGGGTATGAGAACGAGGGATGGTGACACCACCAAAGGCAGCTTCACTCATAGTGAGGACGAAGCGGAAGGGGCAAGCCGACGAAAAGGCCATCAGCCTATCCTAGGGGAGGAACGTCTGGTTCCCCTACTTAAGCAGTGCTTTCAGGATTCTCTAGTAAAACACAGAAAAAAAAAGAAGCATTGAAATTAGAGAAGTAATTTTATATTCAACTCCTATTTTTGTCCCTGTTTCAGTTAGCAGTGAGTGTCTTGAAGCAATAACTCTGAGTAACTAATAGGTCAGCTCAAGGCTCCTCACAAGAAGGAGACGAGAAGGTCGAAGAAGAAGATGATGGGATATCGAGGCCGGAGGACGAGAGCTGATGGGACCAGGTGGCCTCCAGAGGCGGGAGAAGGTCAGGAAGTGCCTCTCCACGGCTTTCGGAAGGGACTGGCCTGGAGGCCTCTTGATCTGAGTGCCTCGAGAGGCCCCGCAGAACTCCAACCTCCAGCACTATGGGAGA